>JAQQZR010000019.1:4950340-4965376 GCA_030068235.1 Notoglanidium macrostoma
GAGAACATGCAAACTCCGCACAGAAAGGCACCCTGGGTGACCCGGGGATCGAACCCAGGACCTTCTTGCTGTGATGCGTCAGTGCTAACCACTGCACCACCGTGCCGCCATATTGCAACCCATGGCCATGTAATCACAAACTGATTCACTCACTCAACAATTCCGCAGTTTGACAGTATATCAGTACTTTCTCGATAATAAATGTGCTAAAAAGCTACCAGTATCTTGAATGAGGGGGAGTTTATTGAAAGTAAATTAGATGTGTTTTAACACTGGTCATTTTCACGATGCACCTGAGATGGTGATTAAAAAAAGGCAAACCTTAAGACATTTAAGTCATATATTATCAAAACAGCATTATGGCATTATATAAAGCACAATAATATTACAAGATTATCACACACATGCCTTTAAGGCTTTGGAGTTCTGTTATTATCTGATCTTCCTCTGCCTCTGAGGAGCCGAAGGTCTGCAGTTTCAGAGATTGTGATGAATAACAGTGATTAGAGAAAAAGCTTAATGTGATTCATGCGGATTTTTAAAGTACGCAGAGTACAGAGGCACTTGCTTTATGTCTCCATCTGAACACTTTTCCATTCCATATGCATTTCCATTTGACATGTCTTATACTTACAAATTACTAGCTTCTATTGCCCCAATAAAAACAGAGCAACAGCTTTTATGGAGGATAATGTGAATATGGGGTGAGTCACCAGTTCCATGGGATTACATCAACCGCTAACAGTTATTCCAGGAAATTTGCAACATCTCATGCTGATTGCCCGTAAATAAATAAATATTATTTCAAATCCTACTTTCTCTGCACAAATAGTGAAGATTGGATGGTGATTACGCATAAACAATTAGCACTTTAAAATTTGCTACTTTTACCGGGTTTATATGCACTGGTGGAGCGTAAGCGACAGTATAATTGATTTTGACTACATAATAAATCTCAAGAAAGAGGAAGCTAATGACCTCACATGCAGAGGGAGGCACAAAAATGCACACATGCATAGAAACTGAATATGTTTGTGCACTGATATGAAAAGTTTAAACAAATCAATTATAACTCCGTAAGCAATTTGGATTCTTTTTCCATTTCAGGCTGATTAGGATGTTAGTACATGCTACATGCTAATGTCTGCAGTGTAAAAAAATATTGTGCACTCCCTGTACTTGATCCTAAAAGGAGAGGAGGCATTTGGAAGAGAAGCACATCAGTAAGGTTCCTCAATACGCGTATTGTATAGATGCTCCACATTTTAACAATGGAGTACGCTGTTATGAGTTATCACTCAGGTTAGGCGAAAAGAAAGTCTTCTTTTTTCTTCAACAGAAATGGCAGATGAGCCAATCAGCATATGAATCTGGAATGACTTTCAGTGAGCATCACCTGTGGAGAGAGAAGGCACTTAACATGTGATTATTCTCACTTGTGTATTAATGCAAGTCTATTTAGTTGTGTCTCTTTCTGCTTTCAGGGAGTCCCATAACTGAAGAGAAAAAGAGAGAGAGAGAGAGAGAGCAAGTGTGCGCTGAGCAACACAGAGCCGTGTGTGTGTGTGTGTGTGTGTGTGTGTGTGTGTGCAGGAACATCTCTGAAAGGGAAAAGAAAGATAAGGAAAATAAAGAGCACCTTTTTTGAGTTGTCCCAAGGATGCGTCCTGTCTCCTGATTTTCCCAACAAGTGTCACAATGCTGCATTTAACTTAACTCGGACTTGGGAAGTCGTTGATTGAAATGCTTGTCTTTTGTTACAACAAGCAAAACCAGCTAACTGTGCTGAGTGATGTATATTTATAAATTCGCCACCTTAAAACAGTGAACGGAATAGTCGTTTCTATAGATTTAACAATATGTCTCTATTTTTATTAATCTAAAGCAAATACTAATCACAGAATAACTTATTTAAAGGTAAGCAGTGCTACTAGTGTTTTCTGCTGAATGTTGATTTGACGTCATTTGCTGGTTGATTAGAAACAACACAAGTCAAGGGGGTGTTTTCTTCGGTTTTTCCTAGTCGGAGCTATGACCTGTATTCGAATGTAATATAACTGACAACATTGGTAGTTCTCTCCGCTTCCTCCTGTCTCACATGTAGTAAAGGTTTTTCGGTGCGCTCATCTCCACTCACTTTTCCTGTTTGAAAAATGTGGCTTCTTCTCGTTCTGTCAAGGTAAATGGAGCAAGTTTTGAGTTCATTCATGTGAAATAAACTCTAGCAATGTATTCTAGACAGGTATTTAATTAATATCATTTTTTTTAAAGATGCCACCAAACATTTTCAGACAAAAGAGACAAGATGTATAAAAAAAATATATAACAGATCTATAGTGAAGTATCAAAAAAAAAAAAAACAGTTCAACAGTTTTGGACAGTTAAAGACTAGAAAAAGACCAGGTGATTTTTTTCCCTAAACTTTTACTCTGTTGCTCACTCAATGGTTTTTGTTTTTCGCACCATTCTGTGTGAACATTAATGACTGTTGTGTGTGAAATTCCCAGGAGATCAGCAGTTTATGAAACACTCAAGCTAGGTCTTCTGGTACAAACAACCATGCCACAATCAAAGTCCCAGATATCACACGTTTTCTTCATCTGAGTTCTGATGTGATTATTACCAGATGTTTTTGACCTTTTCCTGCATGATTTTTTTTTTTTTTGGCGTTCTGCTGCTGCTACATGATGACCGTGAATTCAATTCACACAAAGTGCAGGTATAATTACTTATAGCTTTACCTTGCCCTTCTTATTATACCATTTATATTGTGTATGAACATACTCTTTTCTAAATTATGTGACATTTTGTTAATAAAATCTTTCATTTTTTGGCAAAACAGAAAAAGGCTTTACATTCATTTGACATGGTCTTAACCTCACATACTTTTTATTATTGTATACCTGACTATGCAAACTGAGGTCTATGCTCTTTGTTTATCTTACATATATTTGAGAGATAGAAATCATTTTGCGAAAAAACATTACAAAAGTACCACAGAATATCACAGCGTTCTAGTCTCTAGAAACTGGAAAGTATTTCAATTTGAACTTTGGATGGCCAAATATTCAATTTGTATGAAAAGTGACAAGGTTGCATTTAGGGTTAGAGGTAGACTTAGAGGTTGAATTGATACTTACAACCTCATTTGTATGAAATCGAACAAAGTCCAGAAGAGTTTTGGTATAAAAGTGTTTTCCAAATGAATAAGTGGAAATAACTGTATAAAGCATGGGTGGCTAAGGTATAAGTAAATGTATAGGCCCAATAAAAGTTCATATCAGGCTCACTAAATGGATTTAGATCCCAGTTCTAAAATAAAATTGTTCTGTGGCCCATAACTGAATGGGTTACTTGCACTCAGGGCTATAATGTATTTCCTATATACATTCAGCATTACAGCTAGACAGCAATGTCTAACGTTCTTTTTATCAGTCTTACAATAAATATATAGTGTTGGGCTAACAATAGTTTGGATATTTTTTTCTATTAATAGGCAGTTTATTGCCTTCATTGCCATTACAATGGATGAGCTGGAAGCAGTGCCATTTTGGTTATACCGTTTAAGTGTTTGGGCAAGTAGACGATTAAAAGATTGCAAAATGAGCTAGTCTTTGTAGAGCAAAAAAGTAGAGCAATAAACTAAGGGTCATAAACATAGCTAGTGAAAAAATGTCCTAATGATATGTAATTCTTTATTAGCAAGATAAAAATGTAACAATGTAACCCGAAACACTTCCTAAGAACAACTAATTTAGGGTTTTACAGCAATGTGGGTCACCACTATTTAGAAATTAATGAACGTCTGTCACTTATACTTAAAAAATGGTCTCTAATACCTTAGCGTTATTATGTGATAAATTGATTTTAAATTAATCAGTAATAAATTTATTGTAAAACATTTTTGCCAACTGCATAGACATTGTCACAAACTTTGTAACACAGCGTAAGAAGTCAATGTGAAATTGTGAGAACAATGAAATTGTTTCAAACGCAATTCAGTCAAAACAAAATGAATCATTATTATAACCTCACTGTTCACTTTATTAGGAACACCTGGACATTTGCGCCATTATTCGTGCCTCCGTGTGTTTTATGCACACCCCTGTGCCGTGAACAGATGGCTAAATTTTGAAAAAGAAAAAAGAGTCTTCACTGAACTGAAATGGTATGATACGCTTGTAGAAAGGTGTTCTGATTATCCAAGAACCCCTTGTGAAACCTGTTTTAGGAGAGTGTAGATGTAGTGCAGTGAAGAATGTCTAGGAAAGGCTTACCAAGTTCTTTTATAGTGTTGAGAAGTGCAGTGCGCGTGTGCGCGTGTGTGTGTGTGTGTGTGTGTGTGCCTATCTTTGATTGTTTGTACATGTTCAGCACAATTGAATAATACTTCATTTCAAGTGTTTGTCAGAATGAATGGGGTTTACTATCATCTGACCTTCACTTTATGTATTTTCAGTGGAGTACAACTAACTACATATTCTCTCTCTGTCTCTCTCTGTCTCTTACGCGCACACATGCTTACGCCTTATTGGACGTTTAACCTGTGCTTGTTGCTCACACACACAAGCCTGGCTGTCTGTAATGAAATTCCCAGTTGGTGTTGGGGCACATAAAGCCAGACGAAATGAAATTCACCTGCTGGAATCCCAACCTTTCATCTTAGAGCTTCACTTAAGCCTACTGCCTTTTATGTGTGTGTGTGTGTGTGTGTGTGTGTGTGTGTGTGTGTGTGTGTGTGTGTGTGTGTGTGTGTGTGTGTGTGTTTTAGAAAATATGGCCTGGTTCAGGGAGGCCTGCAGGTGTTCTTCTCCTGTTATTGATGGATTTCGGCTCAGCGGGTCTCTGCATAACTGAATGCTGTTGCATAATGAAGCATTATAACCCAGGTACTTTGTCAAGAAACCACGTGTGTGTGTAGGAGAGAGAGAAAGACAGAGTGGGTTAGATAAAGGAGCTTATTCAGGATGTATTTATGTATAAGCATAAAACACACACCATGTATCATACTTTATATTATATACTATAAGCATGAGACATAGTGCAAGGAAGTGTGTTGTACCATATACTGTAATATATTATATTCTATTTAAATACACTTAAAATAGTTTTTGTATGCCCCAGGACAAAAGTGAAGCTGTTCCTACAATAACACCATATTTTATACTCATATATTCTTTATTCTGCTTTTAGAGTAAATCAGCACAAATATATGACTTTCTGTTGTGCTGAAATGCAAATCTACTTGTTTTTGCATATGTGTGTGGAAATCAGGTTGTTTATGTATATCTACTGTTTGTAATGGAACAAAAAAAAAATGTATTGTGAACCGAAAGCCTCGTATGTCAGTAAGACCTCCTTCGCACATACTGACTCTAGCACAAACAGCTAATAAATCGTGAATCCTGTAATTGTGTGGGAGCAGTACAAAGTAGAGAGCAGTAAATTTCCCATGCATTTCCATTTAGATTGCTGAATATTTCATCACTATCACTGCTTATAGTGCATAGCTCTTCACTTTGCTTGACTTAAATGTACAAATTCTGCTGGGAGCTTAGTAGACTCGCATACATCCTTAAAATGGGTGCTGTTTGTTGTTGTTACATATTTATAGCACCAGCATGGCGTAATTCTTGATTCTGATTGGTCAGAAGCTGTTAATTAAATTTCTAGAATGTTAGTGCCGACTTGCAAGGGTTATAGGCATGCTTTTATTGTGATACATCATTGTTTCCATAGTAACAGCTAATTCACAAGGATTTGTACGGCGAATGCTCCAAATAACCCAAAAATATGTGTAGTTGTTGGAAGGATTTTCATGTGTTCCAATCAGAGGTAAAGCTGTATTTTTTTAAGTTTTCAGCAAGGAGGGCTTTGTGTTTTCTTGGTAATATGACAAGCTTTATTTTTTACCTCCAAGATAAAGGACAAAGAGGTGAGGGATTTATAAGTGATAACAGGAACTAACTTTTGTCATAGACATTCCACACCATTAATCATAACTATATATGGTTAAATGAATGATGTGTTGTTTTTAAATTGTTAGCATTGGCACATAGGTGTGGTATAATTTTACAAATGATATACTTCCAAGCTTGTATTGTACACGTGGGCAACCTATCTATTCAGATACACTGATGAAATTTTACTGCCCTAATATTTTATCCCCCGTGTACCGCATTTACATGATAAATTTATTCTTTTACTGTAAAAATAGGGCAAACCTATCCCCAGCTACTATTCATTAAATTCTTGTTTAACTTAAAAAAAACAGTGCTGTCATCAACTTCACCAGCATGTATTAATGACTTAAGACACACCTACTGTACGTAAAATACTAAAAATAAATTACAACAATAATGTACCTTTTCTTGCTCTTTCTTTTCTTTTTTTCTGAGCTCTTGTCCAGGGGGTTTGGATCACTTCTTGTTGAGGCTCAGCTGGTTTTCAAGCTGTGATCCGCTTTGCTCTCCTCATACACGCATGACTTGTTATATCATCACTTTTTATGTCAAGTGACAGAAGGGGCTCTGAGCTATATGGTGAGGTGTGGAGAGCTGTGATTTCTTTTTAAAGGCATTTTATTCTTTATTTATACAATGTGTATACGTTTATTATGGAATTTCTTATGATTGTCTATAATTTCCTGTAATTCATGTAACGCTCATCATAAAAAAGCTAAAATGATCAGAGCACAAACACAGGGTTCCATTGTATTATATTTATCTTTTTTCCATTTCAAATAAAAGTGGGATGACAAGGAAACAGGTGAATAATAATAATAATAATAATAATAATAATAATAATAATAATAATAATAATAATAATAAAAATACTACTACTACTAATAATAATAATTCTTCTTCTTCTTCTTCTTCTTCTTATTGTTGTTGTTGTTGTTTTCCTGGGTACAAACTGAAAGAATTTATTTACTCATATTTCTAATTATTAAATGTTTCACATAGTTCATTCTGTCGACATTGGAGACACCAGTGGGGGAAATAAAAATTGGCATGCAAAATGCTTTCAGCTGCTTAAGTTACTCCAGCAATTTCAGAAAAAAAAAAAAAAAAAAAGATTTTAGAAAATCGGACTTAATCTTTTCAGCATTGCAGTCAAATTGTCTCTTTACACAGTGCTGTAGGTCAAATAGGACCTCATTACAGAGAGAGCTGGGATTGTTCTGAACATTCTGATACGAAACACATGGGTATGATGTTATATGCAAGTGCCTGCCTGTGAAGGCGAATTTAAGAAAATATGAGAAAATTATTAAACTGTTTTTAATTGTTTTTTTGTTTCACATAAAAGCCTAGAAATTAAATATTCATGAATCCAAATGCAGTGCAGTGCTTAGCTGTCGTCTCACAGCAAGTAGGTTCTGGTTTTGAACCTGCCGGCTGAATGGGGCCTTTCTGTGCGGAGCTTGCATGTTCTCCCGTGCCTGTATGGGTTTCCTCCAGACACTACAACAGTCCAAAGTATTGCAGGTTAGCTCAACTGGCTACTCTAAATTGCCAATAGGGGTGAATGTGAGTGTGAACGGTTGTTCATCTCTCCGTTAGCCCTGTGATAGATCGGAGACCACCTCTCACCTGAAGTCAGATGGGACTGGCTCCAGTTTCCTCACGACCCTTAACACATAAGCGGTATAAGAGATAGATGGATGAAAATATGGAAGTTAAAACAGGGATCAACATTTGTTGAACATTACGGGTGATTTTAGAATTCTTAAACTGCTGCACCTTGAAAATCATGCTAATTCTTTTCAGTGTTTTCTTCTTTCATCACCCTCTTGCTCCTTTTAAAAAAACAAGTCGGGATCTGTATTCAATTCAATTCAATTCAATTTTATTTGTATAGCGCTTTTAACAGCAGACATTGTCATAAAGCAGCTTCACAAAAGTATATAAATTCTGAATATAAACTTATGAATCTATACATTTATCTATATATCCCTAATGAGCAAGCCTGTGGCGACGGCGGCAAGGAAAAACTCCCTGAGATGGCAGAAGGAAGAAACCTTGAGAGGAACCAGACTCAAAAGGGATCCCTTCCTCATTTGGGTCACACTGTATAGTTCAATTACACCTAATACACTTAATACTAGGGTCAAGTTTAAAGTGCAAGGCTGTTCATGGTGATTCGATACCATGGTGTATACGCAGTACATCAGGAAATAATGGCAATCTTTAATCTTTGCACTTCTTGCTATTAGCTATCCAGGATACATCTCCAGGTCATCCAAGATTGTTTATTAATTTTAACCACTGTGAAAATTGGAATCTGAAATGATGAAAAACAGACAAAGGAGAACTACAAGAACCTTTTTGTAATGTTGATTGCTTTAAAGGAAAAAAAAAAAGTTTTGAATAACTCGCTTAGATATAACCTTTTTTGCGCTTTTTAAAATGAAAACAATGGATCTAACTGTTAAAGACAAATCGATTCTTCTCTAAACTCTTCTTGCTCTTGTTGACACCAGACTTCCATGACAACCACAACATATGTAGCTTATTTTTGTTTCAATTTCTGGTTTGGTCTTACCTCTGGCCACGTCTTGTTGTTGATTTCCTGATTTTCTCTTACCCCTCATTAATTTGTGCAAACCTTTTATGTTTCCCTGTGTTGTCGTATACCGTGTAGGTTCTGCGACTTTGCCGATCGTAAATCCATCTCTGTCATTCATAAACCGTCCCTGTTTCTGTATTATAAATTACCCCAGTGTCTGTGTTCTGACCCCAGTCTGGGAGGTATTCCACAGAGTGTGCTAATAAAATCCAGGTTTATTTGAAATAGTCTTGCCTTATTTAGCTTAACAGTCCTCTCCAGGCTCAGTGTGTTCCATGAATAAAATCCAGTTACAATCTGCTTCCGCTAATTCAAGACAGTATTTCAGGTGTCTGCACACGGTATGTGAGCAGCAGCGACTGTCGACTGCATATGGGGCCATATGTCAGCCATTAAAAGTAAGAAAAGGGGGATTTTTTTCTCACCTGCAAATAAGAATGGCTCATTAAATTGGAGAAGGGTGAAAAAAGAATAAGAACAAGTAAAATTTCAGTCATTAATTAAACCAGGATAAGAAGAGCTTTAAACTAGTAGAAGAGCCAACAGACCTAGTGTCTACAATATTATTTAAATCATGTTACACATTTAGGTTCATTGTAGATGTAACTAATAATACCTAAAATACAACACTTCTTATGCCTTGTATAAAGGAATCGACTTCTTCAGAAGAACTAACAACGAAACTGAACAAGCGGCACCTCCCGTCCCCCAATGCACTTATAACTATCATAATCTAATGAGAAGTTATCCATTAAAGTAATATTTTTCATAAAGGATTTCATAATTTTCTGTTGTATATTTAAATATTGGCTTACCATGTATACACGTAAAAAAAATCTCTAATATCAAAGTTTAGCAGTTTACACAATATAAACATAGTATAATAATAAACAAAACTAGAATCACAAAAATGGAAGTCACCGATGTCATTGTTGAGGTATGGTTTACAGTGAGTGCGCGGTACAGTGAAAGTATATTTGATATATATAAGCAAAAGTCTTACTTATATAGTCTTTGGTAGCGGATAAAATCGGTAAAAATGGAGAAGCAGAAGCAAATCGCGAGAATACCGTAAAGAGGAAAAACTCAGCAAGGATGCCGAGGACCATTGTTTTGAATAACTATCAGCTATTAAAAACTTTGATGCATATGACCTGACCACAAATAGTTGCCTACAAATTTATACATGTATATTATTATCAACTATCTTGTTTGGTATAAATGCATATACCTGTGAACAGTTCCGAAACTGTAAATCCCTTGAAAGTGCACAGACATTTACCAGTGTTGTTTGCAACAACACAATCCTAAGCGCAAAGGTAAGCTGGCTGCAATCAAGGAAACGTGTGCTTAGCTACATAACACGGGATAATTGCATGACATTTTACAGTCTTAACAAGACTAGATTAACCTGTTTCTTCTGCACTGGCGGGTGTCTGTTGTTTAATAGTGTGATTTATCCAAAATAACACATGGTTATAATGCTAATGTTAGCTACTGTACTTTACTAGACAGAAAATTAAAGACCAAAAGACATTTAGTAACATTTACAAGTCTCTTACTTAACTTTGCAACCTTTTCAATTATGGGACTTATTGCAGCCTTTCAAACAACATGACTGTACGATTTCACCAATAAAAGAAAGCATGAAAATGTACCGTTTTCTTTTTATTCAGTCTTGCACAGAACACATTGAAAATGGCAATTTATCCAAGACTGACAGCATGGGTGGTGATTGGAATCAAGTATGTTCAGACAGAAGTGGGGGGAACTGGAGTGTGAGAACTGAAAGCTGTAGTCTGGCACGGCCATGTTTGTAGGGCCCATTGCAGTATGGGAAGTGCATGAGCAAAGACATGACACAAGACGCCAGTGATGGTTGACGGGAGCTGAGCTAGAATCTAAAATATACCAATAGCTCGACAACTATGGCTCTATTGCTCATTCATTCATCTTCAGTAACCGATGATGTGTTGCCATGGATCCAGAGTGTATCCCAGGAACACTGGGGGATGAGGCTGGAATACACTCTTGATGGGATGTCTGTATATCCCAGAGCACTTTGCACACACGTTCACACCTAAGGGCACTTTATCATTGCCAATCCACTTGTATCCAAAAACCTTACTAGCATGTTTTTGGGAGGTAGGTGGAAACCAGATAACCAGGAGGAAACCTACACATACCCCAGGATACATGTGAAATGCCACTCAGACCCAAGCGCAAGATCAATCCAGGGAGGCAGCAACACTACCCAATGTGACACTGTGTCACCCTAAATCCAATAAAGCCAGCCTAACAAGGCAAATATTGGAAAATGCTAGATCACACAGGAAATTAGGATAAATAAGGTAACACACCTAGGTATTGATGGTAAAAACCCAACAAGGCTTTGCTTATAAATATGGCATAGAATGATACCATATAGATGCTGTATATACTGCCTTAAAAATTCCCGACAAAAACCAAAGTAATTGGTATAAATCAACTGATAAATGTTAAAAAAAACACTATTTCTGGAACACTATAATGATCTAGACATAATCTCTTTGGAAAAGGGCATAATCTTTACAACTTTAATTATACACCTGTAGCACACTACATATATTTTCTTTTACAGATAATGCTAGCACTGTCGATAAGTCTTTTATCTATAGGCTTTACGACTTTACCTTCCAAGAGATCCTGCCTTTAATAAAGTACTCATTTACAGTCCCATTAGGATCTGAGGGTGTGCAGTTAATAAGTTCCACAAAGATTTAGGTTGGACATGGACCACTGTGCTACATCATTATCATTTCTCTTTTTTAACTGCATTATGTGTTCATTTAAATAGACAAGTCATTGTGCTCATGCATTTTGGGTGGATGCTGGTATTCAGAATTTGTCAATTAATTATTTGACTTGAAAACCTGAAGTTTTTTTTTGTTTTTTTCCTCTCATCCATTACTATGCTTAGAGTGTAGCTAGCTGGCTGTCATATTAATGTCAAATTCAGCATCAATTTCCATTTCCTAGAGTGCAGCTTCACCTACAAATATGGATGCCACAGACTCCAACTCCCATCACATAAGATCACATGATAACTGATCATAATCAACTGGACTCAATTACCACTACACACTAGATCTAAGCAAACTCACTGCATAAAGACTTTGGGAAGTATTTGTTCAGCTCTGTTTTCACATCTGACATAACAAGACTTTTGTTCATGTTTGCTTCTTCTGGTTTTGATCAACATTTCTTTTCTCATTTTATGATCCTTGCCATATTCTTTGATAACTTGTCTGTACATCGCCTGACCTCATGCCTGTTTCGTCACTCTGACCTTTGTTTTGTGATTTGATTTTGTTTGCATCTGCCAGTACTTTTAATAAAAATCATCCACCAAAACTGTTGCCATCTCTGCTGCCTGACAGTATACTTCCGTATACTTCATTATCACCATGGAGAGAGTGGGAATGTATGAATGGCAACAGGTGACAGTGGCTCAGGGTCACCTACTCAGGAAACAGCAACAACAGATAGCCATGCTCAGTGCCAAAATTGCACAGCTATCTACTACACAGACAGTACCTATCGCCAAAATGGCTGCAACCTCTCCATCAGCGCCCCATCTTGTCACTTGCCCTAAAAAGTATTCTTGCAACTTAGCTAAGTGTAAAGAGTTCCTACTCAAGTGTTCAATGTACGTCTCTGAACAGGGACTTTCAGAACAACATAAGGTGGCCAAGTTCATCAATCTCCTCATGGACAAAGCACTAACCTTGGCAACTGCAGAATGGAACCAGGGTGGAGAGCACATCCTATGAACAATTCACCAAGTCATTTTACCTCATCATTGATCGTGCTGTGGAAGGTACAGGAATAGAAGAACAACTTTACAACATCTTTATTTCTGGTATGGTCATCTATGGCACAGCTGTCCAAACTCAAGATTCATTGGGAATGCCTTACCTAATGCCAGTCCATCGAAAGCATGTGGATCGGCCAAGCAAATCTCACAGTTCCCAAATGTGTGTGACGAAGGAAAGCTGGACTGTGCTTCTATTACAACAATGACCAGCACCAAACCATTCAGTATTCCGTACATCCAGCTCAACATCCATTACAAACTCAATCAACATCCACTGACTCAACACCTGCCGTCACACTGATTGACTCAAGCACAGCAGGAAACTTCATCACTCAAACTTGCCCAAAAACTCAAGCTCTCCTTCAGCCTCTCAACATCCACATCGCCCCTTCACATCCAAGCCTTCCATGGAGGTCCCAATGTAGGAGGTTCTATCACACACAGCACCAAACCGCACCAATATCAAGTCAGTCCCCTTCACCATCAAGCTGTTCTGCTACACAATGGTTTATCCTTCATTAGCTGGTGGCTATGCAGCACACATGAAAGAGATGTAGGAGAATATGGAACTGTTGCTGAAGCAACAGTATACCAGGTACAACTAGAATATCTGTGGAGATCTCAAAGTCATTGCTCTCTTACTAGGACTGCAGCTCGGCTATACAAAGTACTGTTGTTTCATCTGTGAATGGGACAGCCGTGCCAAAGAGTCGCACTATTCTCGACAGAACTGGCCACTTTGTAAAAAGTCAGTTCTAGGACAGAAAAATGTGGCACATGAATCGCTTGTCGACCCGGCAAAGAAAATTTCCTGGAAAGCCTTCAAAGAGGTTGTTACCAAATTCTGGGCAATTCCAGAGCCCCAAACTACATTCAGCTGGTAGACGAACTTCTCAAAGCATACAAGACAATGAAGTGCAACATGGCATTCAAGATTCATTTCCTCCATTCACACTTGGACTTCTTCCCCGCAAATCTCTGTGCTTTCAGTGACGAACACGGTGAAAGCTTTCACCAGGACATTGCTACGATGGAGAAACGATACCAGGGCAACTGGACTCTGTCAATGCTTGCTGACTGCTGTTGGACACTGCAACGTGATGCACCAGACACTGAATACAAAAGAAAATCAGTAGCAAAACACTTGCAGTAAAACCAAAACTATATTTGTGCATAATCAGTAGATACCTGTCACAATCAAAAACTTTTCAGGAAGCAAGACTTTTAAAAAAAATTGCTGTGCACTGTAATCAGTGGGTCATCACAATGCCTCAAATCATATCTTCATGTACCAGCAGTGCTAACTGCACCCACCTCCATCAAAAGCCCTGCAACAACAACAATGCAAGTAACAATCCCACAAGCACAAGTTTATATCTGACCCTCTACATCCCAGCTGCAGCTGGGTACTTCTTTGTCCAAAAGAAATGAGGAGGACTCAGATACTATATTGACATTCAAGGACTTAAACTAATCACCATAATGTATTGTTTTCCTTACTCTATTCTGTTTTGCACTGGAACAAGAGAAGCCAAAAATATTCATCAAGCTAGACTTGATCAGTAGCTACAGTCTGGTTTGCATCAGAGAGTGAGATGAATAGATGGCAGCCTTTACCACCACCTCGGACCACTAGGAGTATTGAGTTATGCCATGTGGGCTCTATTGTGCCCCCTTGGTATTCCTGCACTTAATAAATGGTGTGCTCAGGGATATGTTGGGAGGATTTGTCATTGCATATATTTATGACATTTTAATCTAATCCCCGTCCAAAGAAACCCATGTTGACCTTGTGAATTAAGTGCCCCATAGACTAAAAGACAATCATTAACCCAAAAGGGGTTTTCATAGACCAGTGCAAAGTGGTCAATGAATGTAAACTAAATTCAAAGCACCTCCATTTTCTAAACACGTTCTCTCAAGGTAAAACTTATGTATCCCCTACCCTACAGACCAACCTCATCACCTGGACCCACACATGCCACTGGACATCCTCCAATTTATTTCATCCTCTACTGTGTGAGCACAGTCAAGGTCCCATAGACTCTGCCAAAAGGGAAACTAATGCTCCATGGTCACATCTTGCTCTAGACCAGCAATAACCAAATCTGTTCCTGTAAATCTACCTCCCTGAAGACTTTAATTCCAACCACAATCATGCCAACCTGACCATCTAATCATTGCATTATGTCATAAGGCAACCTGTCATCCTGGCAATTATTGATCAGTTTTCCAAGTTCATCTGCCTGGTAACACTGCCCAAGTTACCAAAAACTTTTGAAATTGCAGAACTCATATTTAAACACGTTCCAATACCATGGCTTGCCAGAAGATGGGTAAAAATTTCAATCAGAAATGGGGAAAATGCATGATACTGATTGAAAAATTATTTTTCTTACCATAGCAAATATAAATTAAAATAATTTGAGACACTTTGAGAATAATTTGAGAATAAGAGACTGTCTGTGATGTCTGTTGATTTTGCATTTTTGTGTGAGAACTTAGTTAAAGCAGTGGAATGGTGCCTCAAATCTCAACACACACACACACACACACACACACACACACACACACACACACACACACACACACACACACACACACACACA
>JAQQZR010000019.1:4970176-4983832 GCA_030068235.1 Notoglanidium macrostoma
GTATCAGCACACACGGAAGATTTGCTTTGGCACTAAAGTGAACAGTAACAAAATATAACTTCAGCCTTCATCAAGAGCTCTTAGTGTCAGAGTGCTTGGCTCAAAAATGTAATTGTTAGGCAGGATTGTAGCACCAAATGCTGTTTTGTTCAGTCAAAATGTAATAAACGACAGAAATCGAATGGAGTGACATGAACACTGAGCTTAAAATGGGTTTGCTCGCTATCGATCAAAACACAATTTGCTGTCTGGGATTAATGAAAGAAAGCGAAATCTAAGATCTGCAGGGAAAAATTGAATTTCAGCAATGCCATTTTATGAGCCTTTTTTAATGTCAATACATAGTCAAAGATTTAATAACTAACAAACAAGTAAACAAACATTTCTGGATGTAGTGCATAATTTCCATAATTTTATAATCCGGTTACGGTACTGAGTGCACTGATTAAATTAACTTCTATAGGAATTTTGTCTTACGATATTTATCCTGTCGGGTTGAGTTTGTACTATAAACACTGTTGGTCTTTATTTCAGCTCTGATGATATTGATGTGACAGTGGCTGAGTCACATCTGACTAGTCTCACTAATTGCATAGCTTTACGAATATGTTCAATATGAATAAAATCTTAAAAAACAGAACATGCTTATTTTGACACAGTTTTGCAAATTTCATTTCCTGAACACACCCGAAACAGCGTAGCTCTTTTATAATGCGCGTGTCATGGCTTTGCAAGCATCAAGTAATAGAAAGTAACATAATAAAAAGGACTCAGGGCTGTTCAGAGACCTGCAGAGGGGCAGGTGCTCATATCTAAAAAGCAGCCCATGTATCAAGACGTTAGAACAGGTAACATGTTGAACTACAGCGAAGAGAATGTAAAATGGAGTCTTAAAATAAACCACATCATACCTTATGATTACATCTTTGAAGAGTGTGCCATTTATTCAAATGTTTTATTGTATTTTTTATATTCATATCATTACAATGATTAATATTTATGAAAGACGACACAAAACTAGAGAGTAAAACCCTGACAGATATTGCAGCGATAGTATAATGGAATGCTTTTTAGTACTAAACACATGCTGTCCAAATTAGTTATCAAAACAATACCTAGCTATTATGCTCCTGCATGATTTCCTGATGAAGTGTAAAATTATAGGCCTAAATATAACGTGGCGACAAACAAACAGGTGAAAGACGAACCAACACCTTTGAAAAACACAAATTAATCTCGCCATCTCTGATGCGTGTCAGATCAGATATTATAACGGTTCAGATTTAAATTTAAATGGCAGTTAAGGAGAACAAGTAATTATTTAAATTTCTGTTAGATTGTGTCACTCATTGTTGTTGCTTATTCAAATTTGTGGGCACACACAAGCCGGTGGTCGTGTGCTTCATTTCTATTGACTAATAAATCCTTCATTCTGAAATAGAGAAGAACAATAAACCCATGGCTAAAATAAAAAAATAAAAAAATAAATAAAATAAAATAAAATAAATAAATAATAATAATAATAATAATAATAATAATAATTCATGGTTGAGATGGGGCTCCGTATATGCATGCATGTGTATGTGTGTGTGTGTGTGTGTGTGTGTGCACGCACACAGTCTGAACCACAGAGACCTTGCGCCAAGTCCTGAATGGTCCTGGTCTCGCTGTGTGTCCCTGACTGACTACCTGCTTTTGTCCCATATTATAAAGTAGGACATGACCGCAGACACTTGCCATGTCATTGTCTCAGAGGAGAAGCGCATAACGCAGAAGAAACGAGGAGTAAAAGACGAGGAGGGTCTATTTGATTCTGACCCGGACATTAAAACTCCGATCATAGTAGTGTATGATAGAACTAATACAATACATCACTAAACAAGTTCTCTGAAATATCTCGATCAGAGCGCATGGTTATTGATTTTGTGGGACAGGACGACATCAATAACGACACCACTAAATTAAGTCGTGATGATTAATCATGTTTTAGTATCTGTATGCTACTAGTGAATTTTTAGATTAACCCCATAATAATAGGCAGTTAAGAGTTAAGATTTAAATCAGCTTGAACAAATTAATCAATTTTGAATAAGAGAACAGAAAGGTGTAGTCTGATCTAAAAGCCAGTGCCTAAAGCACAGTCAAATAGTGTTAGAAAATGCCCCAGTGGGTATCTGTTATAGCATTAAGTGCAATAATAACTCTCTAGGGCTAAATGGTGCAGTGAGCTCGCTGCCCAGTGATCGCACAACATCTAGAAAGGCGAGCAAATCAGTTCATATCTGTCAGAAAATAATTGTGATTCACACAAATGACATAATTACTATTTCAATGGAATGTAAACAGATTGAAGGCTGTACGGAGAATAACATTTGTTGAATGGCTGATGTACGTTCATTCTTACCAGAAAGAGCCTTATAATACCGAGGTAACAATTTAGATCTGAAACTTATGACGTTTAGATAAATGAAGTTCTCCAAGATTGTTTTACAACTTCTCACAGACGGCAAGTTAAGAACATGGATCAGAATGAACGTAAATATCAGTATCTTAGGGCAGTTTTATTTTCTTACCCCTGTACAGTAAAATACATTCTTGTTCTATATTTATATCATGTATGTGTGTGTGTGTGCTCGCATGCGTGTCTGCCTAACACCGTGCATGTTATTCCGTTCTCATGCCAGCGTCTGTTCTCACTTCACTGGACGTCTTCATCTCTCCAAAATTATACGGTAGCATGTGCTCAGACTGTGCAAATTGCGTTTATACCTCTCAGCATGTATGTGAGTGTGTGCACTTGTGTGTGTGCACTTGTGTGGGTGCGTGTGTGTGTGTGCTAGTCCCATAGGATTGACAGTCCTAGCAGGCTGACTGGGGCGGAGCCGAACCGTCTGCTGACGAGTTTGATGGGTAATTTGAGAGCAGCTGTTGTGAAATGTGGATTTTGCTGCATCCTAAATCGGGGTGTCATGTTCTCTTTGACTCAAACCAATAGGAACACACACACACACACACACACACACACACACACACACACACACACACACACACACACACACACACACACCAGTTCTCACTGCTTCTTAAGCAGAGTTCTGAGTGACAGTTTACACACGCTCTTCTCCTTCCTTCATTACTATTTTTGCATGCTACACTGCACTAATAGATTTTATACACTAAATCACTGAAGCCAAGCTAAGGCTTTCTAAACAGCACTTCATGAATGTCTAGTCATGATATTAATACATTTTATGAATGACTTTTAAGTTCTTGGTAAGAATTTTATCATGACAGATTGAAAGCACATTATGAATAGATTGCACATAAGGTTATTACTCTCGTGCTGCAAATCTGCTCATAATGAACGGAATATAATACACACAATGCACATCGAAGTCCTGGTTGTAAAATAGATATAGTGCTCTTGGGAAGAAGCTTTGTAATTCCTATTGTTCCTCTTCATTCTGTCTCTTTATCAACCACACACACATGCATAATCAGGTGCTGTATTTCCAACAATGTGCAACAGAGGGTGCACTTCTCAATTTTTTTTATTTATTTATTTATTTTTTTATCTCCGTTATTTACAGTTTATTCATTGTGGTCCAGAAGGGACACCAGTCCATGAGCAGGAATAAGGATGACCGTGTTTAACACATTGTGCTAAAGTTAGGCTATTGTAACTAAGACTGGTGCTGCTATTTAGGAAAAATGACGTGAATTACACATGCTCATATGTTTTTTTTTTGTGAAGGTGCATTTCACCATAATGTAAAAAATAAAATCCTATACCCTACATGTGAAAAATTATCATATGGAAATAATGTGGAAAAAACTGTGTGTGGAAAAAGATGTTCAAACACATGAACAAAAAAACAGACAAATACAAACACATACTAGATGGGAAAAGTGTACATGTGAAAAATGGCTGAAATATAACCAGGAATTTGTCTAAAAAAACGTGTACAAGTTATTACGTCAAAATAACAACATAATATCATGACGTGACCAGGTATTGACTGAAAATCATGACTTATTATGTTAACAACTACATATGTTAAAATGACGGTTATGAAGTCAAAGTAATGACATCGTGAAATAAGGAATTAAGTCAAAATTACAACAATCTCTTTAAATATTAAGGACAATATATCATAATAACGACATATTTTGAAATAATAAATTATTAAGTATAAACAATCTATGACATATCTTTATACTTATTAAACCAAAATGTTGACAAAATATATATAAAAAAAAAGTTTATTAAGTCAAAATATAGAATTTTGAAATTATGAATTATGAAGTTAAAATAACAGCATAATATCTGGATAAAAGGTTCTTAAGTCAAAAAAAAAAAAAAAAAATCCAAACCTTCAACTTTTTTCACAACATGCAGTTCAGGTTTTCTGTAAAGCCAGCATAATGTAGTCTATAGCCTTGGACTAGCATTTACATCAAGTTTATTTCCCATTCTTTTTAATGAGCTGAGTGTGAGAGTGTGACTGGCTCTCTCTTGAGCTAACTGACGCTAATTGATAAGGTTCATCTCCCTGTTTCCAGTAAGTGTTTTAGCAATAACAGCCACGCTGAGATCAGCTGTTTTGTATCTGTGCTAGAACTGAGCAGGCGGTGTTTAATATTCCGCTCCAGGCCGCAGCTGTCCTCTGAGGTCGCCTGTCTGAAAGTCTTTGTGCTGAGGTCCTGACGTTAACATGGTGTCTTAATACCAAATGCATGAGTAGGCTAATGAATCACTCTGTCTTTTTGGGTACACTAATAAAACAGCATGGAGCATTATTAATTTTTTGGTTTTACTTTACCTCTTACCATTCACTTTACAAAGAAAGCTTCAATCTTAGGGGAAGGGATATAAGGAAAGGAATATAAAGGAAAGGAAAGGCCTGCAAACACAAATGTGGTTTTCTAAGCTTTTTAGAGAGAGCGGACACCAGTAATTGCCCCCACTTATGCTAATTATGCACTCAGAGAGAGAAAGAACGGGAAAGAGGGAATGGCACTCAGCGAATGAGAGAGTAAAAAGGAAGCTTAGTCAGTCTGTTTGTGGTACTGAACATGAGAAGGCTTGCTTTTTCAGATGTTTAAAAGCAGTTTGTCTGAACTTTCTGAAGCCATTATTATTACAGGAAATGATTGCTAATGGCATTAAAGTGCTGCCAAATGGCATCGAAGAGGAAGAGGGTTAAATGGAGTTTAGGTCACTCGTTTCTAGTGGGCCAACTTAATTAAGAGTGGTCCAAGTGTATGTATCCAAATGCACCATTACTTGAATGATGTCTCAATCCACACCATGACCTCTGAGCAAGAAAATGAATGTGCGTGTATGATATCAAGTGCAGAAGTCTGTTTAGCAGATGAGCTTCCGAGCTCCAAAACCAGCTAAATTAAGATAAATTATAGTGCTGTCTGTATGCATCTGTGTGCATATGTTGTGAGGTTTTTTTTTTTTAGCTGGGGAAAAAAACAGTTCAAAATCTCCTCAGATTATAATATTCCCATACCCGTTCAACTGAATAAGCTCAAAATGTAAAATAATTTCTTCCAGATGCTTCCTAAATTTGCTCATTAGTTAAATGCAGACAAAATATTCACATTGGGATTTAGGACATAACAGAAGCAACATCTGACAAGCCAAATAAACTATAACAAATGGGCAGAGCAAAGTTAATCACCTGCCATTACTTACATCTGTGGTAAGCAGAAAAGCATCTCAGAGCACACAAGATATTGAACTTGAAGGGAGATGAGCTAGAAAAGTAGAAGACCATTCTGGCGGCAAAGAAGAAGAATGTAAGACCAGGTTCACCGAAACTCGATAGATGATGAAAATCTGTCAGCTGCTGAGTTCCAGTTAGCCTGTGCCAACTACAGCATGCCATTTTTGCAGGAATCTTGGCTCTGCATTGTGAATGTACCTAGAAAATGAACGGTCATCTATATATTGTCGCTCACTAATGTGAATGTAGGGTAAAACATGAATTCAGTTTCTGATTCTAGTCACAGCGGAGCCATTCAAATAGATTACAATGGAATAAATATAAAAGTAAGCGTTCAGTTCTCTTGGATTCTCGCTTGGATTTGGCCGATGCCCTGGTACACAGGATATTCACACAGGCAGATGATTTTATTACTGTTCCCCAATTCCACCAGACTGATGGGGAAAATTCAACAATGTTCTGCTGTCATGTTGAATTCATTTCAGACAGATAGACAAAGCCCAGATAAAACAGAAGATATGTAGTGGTGGAGCAAGTGCCAGGTCATATCAGATGAGCAGGAAAGTAAGCTTTAAAGGCAAGGCTACGAATAGAAAAGGCAGGGCTATGAATATCAACGAACAGAACAGACTAGGATAGAAAGGGATTTGTAAGATAAGGGGAATGTTCATGCAAATTTGATGAATTATGAAAGTATCAGGTGGTGGATCCATGGCGGTGCAGTGGTTAGCACTCACAACAAGGATTTTCTGACTTTGTCACATGACCTCTTACTCTTTTGTATGGAAACAAAAAGAAATAAGAGTAAAATGTGACACGTGTTGCGGAGATACAGACAGCCTGTTCCGCAAAGAGAGCCGGAGGTACATTTTTATGTTCCTAACGAATATTTATGTATGACATAAGTTCTTACGCAAGCATTATTATATTATTGTGCTTACATTTTACAAGCGGCCTCCCAAACAAATAGATGGCTGAACTGGGTTCAGGGATCTGCTGCGCATCACAATTTGCATAAATTTGATTTTTTTCTCTTCATTGGCTTTTTCAGAGCACTGTTCTCACTACCGGTCAAAGAAAGGGCTTTCAATACACAACTGATTACGGAAAATATATAACATGCTAGAAAAGATCAAAGCCTCTGATCCGACATACAAGAGCGAGGGCAGTGAGTTGTCCGAGCCCTGAAATTATTCAGGGAGAATTCAGGGCTAAAATTGTGCAGTGTGAACTCGGCTTTAAATAATTAACATCTTACTCATGCTCGGTTTTTGATCAAGCTGGTTTAGAGGAAAATATCTAAGTGACTACGGGTTCATTATGGAGGCACAGATGGCAGGGGCTTCAGTCACAAAGACTGTTCAACACGCTGTGTTTGAAAGGAACAGTGACTAAAATGACATCTGAATTTAGATTTTTGAGAAAGCCATTAGTAAATATGGTTGAGTCTTGCATTTGTAATATCTAAGGAAAAACAGAAGATCAACTGTTCTTCAGGTGGCTGAGAATATGAATGCAGGACGTGATCAGAATGTCAGAGAGAGAAAGAACAGACTGTCCACAACTACATACAGAGGGATATTATAGGGTAGGAGCGCATAAACCCCCCATTGCAAAAGCGGATGCATGTTTAAGAGTTCAGCGGTGCAAAAAGCCATGCGATAAAAAATGTGATATGGCTATGCTGAGTCATGATGACTCACCTTTTATTATATTCTCAATAGGTGGGCGAGTGCAAATGTGGTGTACATCAAGAAAACAGTAAAGGGCTCAGTACTTGACCCTACAGTGAGCAGCTCCAGTGAATTTTGGATGCTGTAGGAGGCATTTATTTTGGCGACATGAATCCGATCAACCGTTCCATTTGAGCTTTGTTTAGAGTCGCAGAAAACAATCGCACATCTTAAAAAAACTGAGATTGATTGACGACTCATTTAAAGACAGCTGATGTTTTGGCAGTGTCAGAAATTCTTTTATTAAAATCTCAAACTGTGACCAGTGCTCATGTAAAAACCACCAACAGGAGAATGGCATAGTATTACACAACACTCAGGACAGTTGCTAATATGTTGCTGGCAAAACGAATGAAAACTTAATTGATGACATCAGAAAGAAGTGTCGTGAAATATCAATGTAAATCAAAACAAAGTTCTTTTGACTGATCACATTGTTATATCTTTTGGTGCTCATCTCACCAGTGCAATTCCAGGTGGGTTGTGGTTGTCCACCACCTTATTAACCTACTTTACGTTGAATTTCTCTTTTAATTTGTTACCTTTCTTTGAGAGAAGACTTCAGCAGTCTTTAGGGAGTGCAGAACACTTTAAATTCACCTCCTAAGAAGCAGATGGATCATCGGTCCTGGTAATCAACCACCATTCTGCCTCTGATTTTCTGAAGTAATTTAGGTAGCCTGCTAGCTCCCTCACTGCATGGAAAGCTACGTGTAGAGATTTTAGAGCACAGAGGATGGAAACAGGTGCATATAGAGTGCTATTTGTGTTGGGGAATGGTTTGTCTTCATGTATGTTCATTTGTATTAATAAATGAATAGTTCTTTAAATTGGGCGTAAAGGTATATACAGAGAAAACACCATGTGCACATTTTAATTAATTGCCTAAGATCTCCCAATTTTAGTTTCTGTAATTAGCCAGCAAGGCTGAGCTAAAGAACTATACTTTGATGTTAACGTAAACCACAGCTTGACATAATAGTGATGTAAAATGGATGGCAAAGCTCCACCCTGAAACACATAGCACATGTTTATATTGAAATATTTCCGGTGTGTTTAGCGATATGATGTTTAGTGATTCTGGTGCTAATTTGGTGGCTGGGGCATGTGTCTTGCTAGTGTAGTTAGGTCAAGAGCTTATTTTCTCACTCACCATTTTTCACCAACATTCAACATCATATAAATTAGTAATCCAACATAGTGGTAGTGGAGACAGAAAAAGTTGGATAGAAAAAGTTACAGAATGTAATTAGTTATGGGCTCGGCTGGTTAGCCTGCTACAAGATGGTGTAGATGGTAATTTTAGCATGAAAGTTGAAGCTTTGGAAGATAAGGAGGGAGCTAAATCCCTCTAAATCCTTTTAGAGCTAAATCCTACTGGCACCAGTATCAGCAGGTAGTCTAACAGCATTGTGGGTAATGTAGGAAATGGTTCATCAGAGTGAAAATATGACCATGTCCATGGCTAAAATGATTCCGTCATGCAGGGAATTTTATTTGCTTAAGCCCACAAAACAGATATATTAAAAAGGAAGGAGAGGATGAAGAGAAATGTTTGTTTGATTCATGAGAATTGAATAAGAAAACAGCCTAGGAATATTTCACTTTTAATAAACACCAGAAACATGCAGAAGCAAATTACAGCTTAGTTTAACCGGAATAAGTTGCCACAGTTTAACATATTTGCATGTTTTCCGTAAGTGAATCCTGCCACATATTTAATATTAAATTCTGCTTATTCAATGCTTTTCTTCCTGGGAGCTGACAAGCAGAGCGAGAGTGATATGATGAGAAGATGGCAAAAAAAAAAAAAATTACCTGCTTTTCTTAGGTACTGTATATACTCCACTCATTATGCTGATCAGATTGGACCCTGAGCACATGCACTTACCCATACGTACACAATCCTTAAACTGTATTCCTGAAACACAGCTGAAGTGTAGTGTAATTATAGAGTGCGTAGGTGTGTGTGAGACTGATGAGAACGCAGCGGGTGAGAATTGCACAACCGCGCGTAAGAGAGTTTGTGAAATCTGCATCGACGGCATTGTCACGTATTATTATCACACTTATCAATGTAATGAATTCATTGATTACACTGAGTTAATTACATATAATTACATTGAAGACAGCAGGCAATCGCTTGTCATTTAGAGAACAATGCTTGTTGTTTATTTAAAAACACATCCGATAAATATCGAATGACTTTGTTTTTAGCGTCGGTTGCTAATTTGGATGGTCACTTAGGGGAGGAACATCCACAGTCTTTAATTTTTACCCAACATGTTTTTGGTATGTAGTAATTTCACGTTTTCCAAGAGCATGACAGATAATACACAACGTTCACAAGGCAATGAATCATTTGGATGGGAAGTTGGTGGAATATTATGTTCTGAGTCATATTAAGAGGATTGCTCTTAGCCTTTACTTATCCTTCTAAAATACATGCTGAGAAAAATGCAAATATTTTAATTACAATAGTTGCTATACAGTAGGCACTGTCTAGACTAATATGGTTGTGGTCTGCAGTTTACATCGAGTCATCATGGACATGAATGTCATTGGGCTTTCAATTATTTCTTTGTACTGTTTTTCTGGGGCTGAATGATTGTACAGCATACTGTCAGGAATCTGCCCCTCGCTGCAAGTGCGGCGTGCATTATGGACTCGGCCGCGTGCACCGTGCTTCTGATATCTCCATCGGTCTTAGCGCGGAAGCGCGCACTACCATTTTTTGGCGCCAGCAATGTAGGACTACAGTTCCCGTGAGCACATGCTCCCGGGCTTATCGTGTGACCGGTAATTGGATGCCGGTGCATCCAATCTTTAAACAATCATGCCCGTGTTTAAAAGGACTCTCAGTTGCGCTTTGTGTTCGTGAAGCATTAGTGCTGTCTAGCCAAGTCTACTTTTGCCAAGCCGTGTATTGCCCGTGTTTGTGTTTCCCATGTTTTGGACTCTGCTCTTTGTTTTTTGATTACTGTTTTTTGGATAACCTCTGATACTCTGTTCTCCGATCGCTTGACCTAGTTTCTGTTTCGTGGATTATTCTCTTGCCTGCCGTTTTTCTGTACCTCTGCCTGCCTCGTGTGTGTAATAAACACAATGAGTTTTACAAAGCTGTCTCCATACCTGCGCATGTGTCCAGCCAAACCTCGCGTACATAACAGAATGCTTTGCAGCAGGAGGAGGGGACGATGACCGTATACACACCATGCCGTCCTTCTTTCTACAGAAGGTGGGCTTGTGCACCCAGAAATCCGTATACGTATGATGGTGTGGAATTTCCTCCAGACGGATTTCTGCTCCAATGTCAGCTCTTTTTTAAGGATTTGCTGTATCCCACGCCCGCTGATGACATCTAGGTGTGGTGTATGATACGCTGGCTCATTGGACCTGCACGCTTGTTCGTTGAGGGCCTTATCGTCATGGAGCACCTGTGCCTACAGAACCCCAAAGACTTTGGGGAAGCGATCAGGGTGCTCTATGGGGCCAAAAAGGAGGCAACCGCTCCAGAGCCCCCTCCAGTGGTGAAAAAGGAGGCAACCGCTCCAGAGCCCCCTCCAGTGGCAGAAAGGGAGGTAACTGCTCTAGAGCCACCTCCAGAGGCCAAAAGGGAGGCTACCTTTCCGGAACCCATGCCAGAGTCCAAGTCCAAGTCCATGTCCATGCCAGAGTCCATGCCAGAGTCCACGCCAAAGTCCAGGTCCATCTCAGAGTCCAAGCTCGAGTCCATGCCACAATCTATGCCACAGTCTATGTTCGCACCAGAGTCCAAGTCTGAGCACTGAGAGCTGAGAGCACAAGTCACAGAGCCTGTTCCAGTGAGAGCACAAGTCACAGAGCCTGTTCCAGTGAGAGCACAAGTCACAGAGACCGTTACAGTGAGAGCACAAGTCACAGAGCCTGTTCCAGTAAAGGCTTCAGCTCCAGTTCCAGTCACAGTAAAGGAGCCCGCTCCAGTTCCATTATTGGTCAAAGCTCAAGTTACAGAACCCGCTCCTGTTCCAGTTCCTGTTCCCGTCACAGTTACAGCTCAAGCCACAGAACCTGATCCTGTTCCAGTAGTAGAGACACTCACAGAGCCAGCTGCTGCTCCTGTCACAGCTCCAGTCTCAGAGCCCGTTCCCGTCACAGAGCCAGCTCCTGTCACAGACGCCGCTCAAGTCACAGAGCCTGCTCCTGTCACAGACATGCTCACAGCCCAAGACACACAGCCTGTTCCTGTTCCAGTCGCAGCCTTAGAATACATCCTGGTTCAAGTGTCTCTAGTGAAGCCTGCCTCAATGCCTGAGTTCCTGCCTGAGTTCCTATCAAGGCAAAAATTCCTGGTTTTTCCTGGTGATACATTATTAGGCGTTCCGGGAATAGCGCCTTTGGGGTGTGTGTGTAATAAGCACAATGAGTTTTACAAAGCCGTCTCCATACCTGCGCATGTGTCCAGCCAATCCTCATGTACATGACACATACATCTTTAACTGAACAAAACAAGTATTTGGTGCACAAATTACTTTGGGTTTTCTGAAATCAACACATGGTCAAAAATATACATACAGCACACTTAATATTTGGTTAAATGTCCTGTGCTTAACAGCTGGTACAATGTTCCTCTGTAACTCTGGTCATTGTGGCCAAACAGCTCAATCTTTGTTTCATCTGACCATAAAACTTTCCTCCAGAAGACCTTTTCTTTGTCCATGTGGTCAGCTGCAAATTTTATTTTGGAGTAGGGGCTTCTGTCTTGGATGGCAGCCTCTCAGTCCATGGTGATATAATACTCGCTTGGTTGTAGACAGTGTTCCAGCAGCATCCAGTTCATGGCAGGCCTGTGTGCCTTGATGCTTCCTGGGTTGTTCCTGACCATCCAAACCAATTTCTTCTCAGTTAAGGGTGTCAGTTTAGGTCTTCTTCCAGACTTTGGTTGGGAAAGTTGCTAAACCTCCCATTAACTTGCATTACATGACTAACAAACCCCCTTTTATTTTTGCACAGAGAAGCCACTAGCTGTACTCAATCATGATCACTGACAGGAAGTTAAGAGGCCTTGGCAGGTTAAAAAACAATTTGGAACTTTCAGCACATCTGAATTAATAAGCTAAGTGAGTATATGGATAATTTTGACCCTGCAAGTATAATTGTGACCCTGTATTGATTTCAGAAAACCCCAAATATATTAAAACATGTTCAGCCAGTTCTTGTTTTATTTCTATTACAATCATTGTTCCCCAGTAACAGTTAAAAAAAATCATTGGAAGCCCAATATTGCCTTGACGTTCATGTCCATGATGACTATAAACTTCTGACCGCAACAGTACATTCACTTGACTGGAGTTTGTAGACAATACTGTAGACAGCATCCTCTATCCAAATAAGACAGTTCATTAAGCTATGGACACGAGCTTCCGTTCTGTGCGCTCTGTTCCAGAAGCAATGCCTTTACCTGAGCCACCATGTGAGTGCAGTTTAAGAATTGGCACATCCTTAGATAGTACAATATGACACACAGACTTATTATTTCGCACATTTAGTGCCCTGATTTATTTATTTTTGTCATTAGTAAGAGTGCGGCCTGGAAAAGCACTGAAGCTGCAAATATAATTTGTAGTCGGTGTAAGGCTTTTAATTAAATCATGGTTTGACACATCCTTTGCTGTTTTTTTTTAATTAACATTGAATATTAAAAAATTGTGATGTCCTGAATCGTCTTAGCCTTAACTGTGGAAGTATTTTACAAGTTGACTACTTTGTTGAATTACTGATCAGCTAATGCACATGCATATATTCAATATTTTTACCGGCATGGTAATCACATCGGAGTGTGTGTGACATCAATACATGTGTACCAGGCACTAGCTTTTTAAGGCTGTATTTTTTTTAAACATTGCATATACATTCGTATACTCGATGCTTCATTAGAGCCAACAAACTTGTTCATGCATTATGCACATTTAAAGACCATAGCTCATCTTTTTTCCATGAACAATTTGTGGTGAGTGACTTGTAACCCTTCATCAGCATAGTTACAGATGGGATAAAGTCAGTAAATAGATATCCATAAGTTAGGTGTACTTAATGGGCGTCACGGTGACATGGTGGTGCAGTGGTTATCACTGTTGCCTCACAGCAAGAAGGTCCTGGGTTCGATCCCTGGGTCACCCAGGGTGCCTTTCTGTGCGGAGTTTGCA
>JAQQZR010000019.1:4994012-5006512 GCA_030068235.1 Notoglanidium macrostoma
AATAATAATAATAATAATAATAATAAATTAAAATAGGTTTAATAATAAAAATGAAATTTAAATGAACTTACATTATCAGTTTACAAAGTTCACTGCATGTTTACCGTTATTTCTGTCTCAAACACATCTGTCTATGTAATTTCGCCACTAAACACGTTTATGAGTATAATATCATATACAACTTATACATATTGATTATTCTTTGGAATATGAACAACCTTGGTACACAAAACAGTCACATATCATCTTTGCCCCATGCTACATTTTTAACAAAATCTAAACGATGTACAGTATATGTGGCTGCCTGGGAAAACCATTCATATGGCCATTAACATTTTCTACTATATTGCTATAACAACTATGTGATATCCTGAATTGAACTACTGTATGTTTTTCTTTTGTTCACTTGCGATTGCTTTGCTCATCATTCACTAAATCTAAACTGAATAAGTTTTGAGGATATATGAGATATATATTGAGGATATATAGTCTGGTTCGGTTAATCAATAAATGTTACCAAAAATGACCATTTTGCTGAAAACCTTTTCCCAGAACTCTTCACACAGGTCGATTGCTCACTATTGTCTGTTTCAAACATTTTTTTTTCTTTTAAATAATGTACTCTGTTTTTTTTTTTTGTTTGTTTTTTTCAGTCTAAAAGTATATCTTGCTTCAAAACTTTATTTGTGTTATGATGTTTAAATTACAGAAGTTCAGAAAGCCAATTAGATTGGAACATTCCAGATAAAACTTGTGGCCAGAAAAATGTACTGTAAATCTGGTAAATTTGGGTTTATGTGTTTTATGTAATCAAAGCACTAATATATCATTCATATTAATGCTTCGATTACATAAAACGCATAAAACCAAGGAGTCAGTAATCAGCATTGTAGCTTATACAGGATTTCTGTACTTTGAATCGCAACTCATGCAAATGCAAAAGACATTTTTTGGCATCAGTGCCAGCGATTTGCTTATCAATTACCAATTTATATTCATTAGTGCCAGACTTTGGATTCAAACTAATTTATGAATTATCTCTCAATGTTAAATATATTCAGGCACATCAAAAACAGATGTTTTATTTTGTCATTATCCTAATGGATAAATAATGGTATTGATTAGTCAGTGTATTATGTCGCAGATTAGATATTTGTCCAGACTGATAAAACTAATGTTTTAAATTACACAGAGTTTTAGTGTGGACGATCAATCACTGCTCAGGAAATGCTGCAAATAGAAAGCCATGTTTTATTCTGCAATGAGAATGACAGGGACAATAAAGAGACACGGTGGGCTGAAGTTGGGGTCCACAAAGGTTTTTGTACAATGATTTTCAAGAAATTAATATACTAGTTAACTAATAAAATATACTATTACACTAATAAAAGTAAGAAAAACTAATTAATTAGTTTCAGCACCTATAATTCAGAATTGGTAGAGATGTTATACTATACTGTACTGTACTATACTATACTATACTATACTATACTATACTAATGTCAATATCATGCATTTAAATGAAATGTGGAATCAATATTAAAAAAGTATACACACCGTTTCAACTTTTCCACATTTTATCTATGTCTTTTCCACATATGTCTATCATTATATTATTCTGACAAAAAACATTCAATAAACAAAAAAAGGAAACATTTGTTGGTTGCATACCTTGGCTGCATTTATAGCTGCAAATATTCTGGGACTGTTATGTTTAGATACTGAAATTTTTCCCCCTTTCTTCTTGGCAAAATTGCTCAAGCTCTGTCAGACTGCATGGAGACAATTGCTGAGCAGCAATTTACTTGTCAAGTCTTGCCACAGATTTTCAGTCAGATTGAGGTTAAGGCTTTGATTGGGCTATTCTAACACATTCAGGTTCTTGGTTTTGAACCACTCCAGTGTAACACTGGCCTTGTTTGTTTAGAGTCAATTGTCCTGTTGAAAGGTGAACCTTTGTATTTTTCTAAACTGTCTTGTAGACTGGAATAGGATTTCTTCTAGGATCGCCCTGTATTTGGCTTCATCCATTTTGCCCTCAAATCTCAAAAATTTCCACAGGATAGAATATGAATTTTAGTGATACCAAAGGTTTTTGATGCTCATGGACATAATGCTACCACCACCATGCTTTACTGGAAGGAAGAGCAATCTGCCAAATGTACACAAACAAACACATACACACACACACACACACACACACACACTTCAATAACGTGGGATTTGTTTTCTGTAGATTCATTACAATTAATCCATTTCAATTCCAGGTTGTAACCCTACAGAATGTGGGTGTCAATACTTATGCAATACATTGTCAGTTTCATATAATGATTTTTCACTTGAAAGATCCGTCAAATATTTATATAATGTCTTTTCATTAATAAACATAAGCTCAATTAAAAAAAAATGTCTTTCTAACAAGAAAATTGGATTCAATTCAGTGGAATTGGTTCCTAAAAGTAGATTGTATAAAATAAAAGTAACACAATCACAGATACATTTAAATGAGCCCGGAAATCAGCACTGTAAAAAATAAACTATTTCCTATTGATGTTTTTTTTTTATTTAATCAAAAAAGTGCTAGCTTTGAAGAGAAGCATGGATGAACAGAGAAAAAGAAAGTGAGAGCAAATTCAAAATACAAAAGAAAATGAGATCGAGAGAGAGCGAGAGAGAGAGAGAGAGAGAGAGAGAAATGTGTGTTTGGTGTTTGGTTGGTAAGTTCACATCGTGACTTTTTGCCCTGTGCTGTGTAATTAGGCTTTATTGTGGGCAATCCAAGGAAAGTAGTCGTAGTTCAAATGCAGAAGTCAATAAACATGCAGGCATTATCAAAATGAGAGACTATAATCAAAATAACACATGTAAGAGATGGAAAATTGGAAAGAAGTACAAGGGAACCAGATGCTTAGTACAATCGACGAGGCTTTGCCATTAGACAAAGGTACAGGAGGAATATGTAGAAATATATATAATATATGTGTGATACATCGATCAGCCATAACATTACATCCACATGCCTACAGTAGTTTGTAGGTCACCCTTGTGCTGCCAAAACAACTGTCCAAAACAACGACTGTGATTACACCTGAGGAACGCAGCACGCAAAAGAAACATAAAAACACCTCATTTCTAGTTGAACCCTTAAAATGGAGGACCAAGTCTCCCATATGGATCAGAGGACAGTTTTTCCTCTTAGCTAAGTGGGAAGGAAGTTGAACAAGACTCTGTTGCCACTTGAAAAAATATCAAGCAAAGCAAACAAATGTTTTACCCCATCCCTGTTTTGCTGCCTTGCTACTCTCTCTGCCTATCCCAGCATACTTATTAAGTTGCTTTGTAGATTCAGAATCCTATATTATTTGGAGAACAAAACAGTCTGATGTAGTAACTGGCCCCTGTAATAGAATGACTGGTCCCAACCTGATGAAATGGTCTAGCACCACTTACTATCCTTTAGCACTTGTTGGCTAGTTGTGAATTTGTGACCTAAACTTATGTGGTCCCAATGTGCTTCAGATGAATTATAGTGAGCAAGTGGTATTTTGCTAAAAAGAATATACACACCAAACTATACCCTGACCTGATATCTCATGACCATGAACATCAGGACTCTGACAGCTTACAATAAAGTCTTTTCAGTGACCCTGTCACTTCTGGCTTCAATTCAATAAACTATACTTTATGCAGTTTCCTGCAAATTGATTGTGAAAGTATGCTGGCTGCCCCATCGCTGTGACAGCTACTTGGCGTCGCCATAAAGATGGAGAAAAATGTCGAATGGAAAGAAGCAGAAAACTGTGCATATAAGAATAAAAAAATGACAACCAAGGACTGCAAAAAAAAGATTTGAAGACTGTGTTGACATTCTGCCAATCATTACTCACGACCAAATGATGGATGCATTTGCGGGCCAGTGTCAGGAAGGCTGTTTGTCACTGATTGGATCTGTTGTTGACTGTCACTTGATTGGTCAAATGGCTTCTTCCAGTGTGCCAAGGAAGACAAACATGGCCATGAATCTAGCGCATCTGTCAGTCAAGTGAAAAATGGCTTGGTATGGTTGCTAGATAACACATTCATTTATTTGTCACATTCACAGTGCATCTTCTTTCCATCATCTATAAACACTAGAATACATCTCTTTATATAATTGTATTATTCAAAGACTAAATGGGTGCTTTATGAATGCAAACATATATTTTCTGTGTAATCTGCATATCAATTCACTAACTTATAAATGGGGAATATATATATATATATATATTTATATATATATTTATATATACTCTTATAACTCTTATATATAAGAGTTATATAGATATATAAAGAGTTAAGCAAGCAAAGTGACTAATGCAGAAGTTACACGTCAGATCTTAAACGCAATTAAAGACTTAAGCACTTGTCAGACGTTATGCAATTTTTAAGCATACAGGGCTAAGTTTAGCATCAAGTGGTATTTTATAAGCTGCCAATTTATGAGGATGGAGACTATATTGTTAAACCAAATTTGCAGTTATTAATGTGGTATTTAAACTAGGCAATATTTTTGAAATTTACTATACTCAGATGTGTCCCATCTCTCGTTAATAAATCATTTATATTTTTTAAATTGTCTTTTCCTTTCATGTTACATTGCATTACATTTGACAGAAAGAGAGAAAAAAGCTATTTCCTTCTTTAGTCTGCATTTTTTATCCTAGATTTTGTAAGCTGAAGGTAAATGCTTGTGTTTAAAAGTAGTGGTCTAGACACTACTGAAAAACCCCTCTCACATCTCAGACACCTCTACTCCAAAACAATTTGGCAAATTTGAAAGTGTGAACGTCACAAAGGTTATTTTGCCTAATCTGGTTGATTTCATCACTGTTGTTGAAGTCCTTGAGTTGGGAATCTGTGAACTAAACCAATGTGGCCCCAAGGTGATTCAGAGGAATTGTAATGGGCAAGCGGTATATTCAGCTAGATTTCAAATACATTTGCTAGAAAGACTTCGAACACCAAATTATTTCCTGTTCTATCCTAACTTCATTCCTCATGACCATTAACATCTTCATGAACATTATGAACATCAGGGCCCGGACAGCTCACAATCAGACCTTTTCAACTGCACCTTGTCACATCTTACCACAAAGATATTCAAAGGAGTATGAGGACCAAGCTTGTACCCTCCAGCTTTTTGTGTCTACAAAAGGTCAATGCTGATCCAGATGGCTAGTGACTTTATAACAATGTAAGATGATTGAGGAGAAGCAGAGTTCTTATTAACTTTTGGGCTGTTTTATCCTTTATACCATAAATGTATAGAACACTGTAGCATTTCACATAATGGTGCTAGCTAGCTAGCTATAAAAACCAATATTTTTCATTGACAGCTGAAGATATTAGGACCTGCTTGAGAGGTAGCTAGTCATAACAAACATCGATATGATCGTCACTGTCATCCAAACATTGATGGACATAAATACTGTCTTATTCCAGTGAGAACAGACACAGATGCTTCGGATAGCTAGCCATAACTCACAGAGACACTGTAACTCCTCAGCTGGTCAGTTAGTAGTGAAACAAAACTAACAAATACTTAAGAAATGTCGATGACAACACACCCAGTTTCCAGTATCAAAATAAACGTATGGTGTTCATGTATCCACAAGAATGGAATTGTTTCATGAATGAGCTTTATTCTATAGTAGATGTGACTTTAAAAATCGTCGCCATACACGGCCGTTACAGTGATATTATAGCAGGCCGTCTGTGGCCCCTATGGGGTATAGAGGGTTAAGAAGACGTTTATCGAGCACAATAAACAAGTCAGAAAGCAACTCAAGTCAAACTTCTTGCAATATGAGAAAGAAAATTGAAGCTGTTGGCTTTTTGGCTGACATCGCACCTTGCTGCACTCAATGTCAAGCTATAGTCAAAGAATCACACAATCTGTGATCTGATAACAGCTGTTCATGCTTGCCAGGAAAGTTTTTTAAATGAATCTTCAAAGAGATAGTCTACACTTCCCAAAACTACAGCATATCCAGGCAGACAAAGACATTTTTTATCACCATGTCAGTTACATACAGAAGAAAGCTGACAATTTCCTGGCCTGATCTGACAGTTTCAACCTCGAAAAATGGCGCTGAGTGTTTTCATTCAGAGTCCATTCCTCATCAAGAACACGACAGCTTTCATATGAAGCCAAGCATGCTTTCAAATGGGAAAATGCTTCCTCTTTATAGATTTGTTGATTGATCCACAGGTAAATGTGTCACTTACAGAGATTGGGACCCATTCATCTTATGGATAAAGCTGGGCCTGAAACAGATTTCCCAGTTCTTGCTAAGTTGGCAAAATACATCCTGATTGGCTGCTGAGTAGGACAACAGCTCGATCATCGGGATATCACAAATTCAATTCTCAATGATGCCACAGATGGCTCCAAAGGAGTCCAGGGGAGCAAAATTGGCTGTGCCCTCAGGGTGAGAAGGACGCCATTTCTCTCTGCTCTGTCAATTACAGTGGCACTAGCTGACTATGGCCATTTGTGAGCTTATGTATTCAGGAGAGAAAAGTTAGCTTTCCTTTGAGTGTGCTATGCATACAAAATTAAGTTGTGTCTATCACACTTGATTCGCTATAGGCTATTGTTTGGTGAATTTTAAAGTAATAGGTAGTTGACAACATTGTCATCTCTAATAAGGTCTAGCAGCTTTTTGGAGCAGTTTTAGACCTTTGTCAATATAGCAGATGTGTTTCCCATCACCAGTGATGCAATAATAACTCTATGGTGCTACATGTGATTGCACAATATCTAGAAAAGCGAGCTGTGGAACATCTGTCCAATAACAATATTTGAAATGTTGGTTTAAGCAACAGACCCTACACACTAGGTGAGACAGCCTTGGTGCTTTGCTCACCTTGTCCTAGTGGTGTTTCTCCTTGGAGGACATGATCAGCTGTGATACATGTATTTCAGTTTTAGTCATATTTCCTTTTGATGGTGGGTAAACCCATGCTTCAACGGTGGTTGCATTTGTATTATAGCAACCACCGTCATCCTGGCCTCTGCTTAACCCTTTCTTGACCTATCCAGTGATATCTTCTGTTATTGTATCCTAATTAATTCGAATTCACCTTTTTTAATTGCACTGAATTTTATTTCAATTACATGATGAAAATCTGCCTAAAAACCCATGTAAGGTTTGATTAAGACTTTGGCTAATGCCAACCTAGTCACAAAACTGAATTGTAGCAGGCATCCATTAGTCTGAATTCACAGGATGTAATACTTGAGTGCAAGGCTGAAGGTTAAACTCTAGCTAGTATTCAGTGCAGCAGAGTTAATAGGAGTCTAATTTGAAGTGGTGCACTGACAGGATTGAAATAGATTCATGTCATTATGAATATAAACATATCACTTACCTGTCAACTATATTAGATTTTCCAAGATCTGGATTTTGGCCTTGTATGAATTTCATGTTATGGGGTAAATCTGACGCTGAATCAAGATGAGCTGTTTATTCCAGATATGTGTTTTGGCTACTGATTTTCAACTTTTGATAGTTCAGACTTTCCTTAGCTTGAAATGTGTTTCTCTTTTCTAGCATTATATCTGGTTAAAGAAAAATGAGGAAATTGCATTTAAAGATTTCATTCTGACTGAGGCACAGGAGCATCATAGACATTTTAACAGTCTACATCTAATTATAAATGGAAGTGATTAGGCTTATGTCTGTTTCACCATGGCAACAACTTAATCGAAGCCTGAAATCACACTTAGCTAGCAAGGTATAAGTGGACTGTTTTTTCTTTACTCAATGTGATTTTTGCTGGAAGGCAGCCTAGGCAAATTGAAATAAAAAATATTTTCACACTGTTTTGATGAAATACAGTACTGTACGAAAGTCTTGAGCCACCCCTCACTCCACATTTCTTTATATCTTGCTAGGAAAATAAGACAATAGGTACATGCGCAAACGTACATGTTAATGCACTATATAAAACAAAGAGAGTTTGTGTAATTCTAACGAATTTAATATCAGTATTTGGTATGAGCACCATTATTTTTTTTAACACAGCCTGAACTCTCTTAGGTAAGCTTTCTTGTAATTTCTTTAAGTAGTATTCAGGAATAGCTCTCCAGGCTCCTTGAAGGAAGTCTGGAGAGCTGTTCCTAAAGACTACATTTAAAAAAAAGCAAGAAAGTCTTTGGAAGTAAAATATGAAGAAATGAGGGGTGGCTCCATACTTTTTGCACAGTACTGTATATTTATAGTTTCCTAGTATGTCAAAGCATTGTATAAGCAGCAAAGCTCAGCTTAATTTTTCCTGTGTTTTGGCCCTTTGCTAGGTTTCAACCACAGCGACACCTGAACAGGTTTTCCCAGACACCAGCATATTTAGATGCCGTGAGATTCGAAAGGTTAAATATATATTAAGTCGTGCTGAAAAAAATAAACGTCTGAATAAGTGTTGCAAATATATTTTAATCTCTCAGAGGAATGACAAAAGTCATGTGTATGTGTAAGAAAATGTAAAAGAGAAAAAAAGTTTACACCGCACCAGTCTCTGTGATTAATGAAAGGTTTACAAAAGTTGACTCATGAATCTTTATCTCTCCAGAATGTGTGAACCCCTCCTGACTCTTTCATTTCCATTTTGTTCTTGTTGCATACAAGCGATAAGAGTGTTGAATTACACACTTAACCAAATCTCACACAGGCAGATATAAACGCAACAGGAGGTCTGTTACAACATGTGCACGCGCGCACACACACACACACGCACACACACACACACACACACACACACACACACACACACACACACACAGAGCTATACAAATGCGTATTGTCAGGTTGGGTTAAGTGATCCAATCTGCTCAGATTGTATGAAGACAGAGGGCAGTGTTGTCAGGCTGTAAAGCGCCGTGTGTGTCTGTGCCCGTGTTTCTGTGTAGGCTTCTGGACCAAGACCTTTAAAAAGAATGAAATAAGATCGAAATTTGACAACAGAATACAGGGAGGAGCTGAAAAACAAAACTAACAGAAAAATGAAAGGTTTGTAAACGAACAGGTCAAATATTGAAGAACATACATGTTACATGATGAAACACTAAAAATTAGAAATGAACAATAAGCAAATGTTATATTTAATAGCTTTGGTTGAAAATATGTGCTCTTAATGAGATAAATGACAAGATCATAATACCTTCATTTTTACCTTAATCAATACTCAAATCTGACTGATCAAATGATTAATGTTCTGTAACAGCAGCTCTGACTGTATTATCAGCTTATTTGAATGACAGTTTATTAATGTGCTTGTTCTAATATGTTCTCTGTGGTCGAACGCAAGTCAAGAACACAACGGACTCAGGGTGAGATGACTGGCAAAGAGGAAATGAAATGACAACAAAACATTTTTCAGCTTTCCAGTTGCTCGGTTCAGCTCAGCTCACAAGACACACACAGGCACACACACTGATTTGCTCATCCCCACACACTCCCACTGCATACTCCCGGATTAAACAACGCCCCCACCTGCCACGTTATCATATCTATATTAACAGCTATTGAAGTAGATGTGCTACATAACGTAAGACAAATCATAAAGGTATAAAATGTGTTATTTAACAAAGAAAAACTTAGAATTATTGATAAGGTAATGTATTCTCTAAAGGCTATTATTTAACATTATTTTGTCAGTGCTTTGTAATAGTTCAGGACAGAGGATTTTGCGCTTTCTCGTTTCCAGAGCTGGCTAATGAGATGACTGCAGGCTGCTATAATATAATCAAACGTAGAAGTATTTTATTCATTAATAAATTATGCATTTAATCTTTGACAAGGCTGGGAAATAAGAAGAATAAGATATGACAGGGTATGCTGTGATTGGAAAATAATTAAATTTATGGTGCTAATGGCATCACACCACACCATCACTGATTCATTTCCTGTAAGAGAACCCCCGCCCCCCACACCGAATTTTTATTCTTTACACATTGCCTCACCTCTGATATGAAGACCTAATAATATGAAAGATTACAACAAAGAAATGAGGAAGTGAATGTATCAGGGAAAAGGGTATCAGATATTAAAGAGATGTTGAAATGGGATAAATTTGAACGAGATTAAGCACTTTACATTTATATCATTTGGCAGACGCCCTTATCCAGAGCGACTTACATATATCTTATTTTATACAAGTGAGCAGTGAAGGTTAAGGGCCTTGCTCAAGGGCCCAGCAGTGGCAGCTTGGTGGTGCTGGGATTTGAACTCATGACCTTCCGATCACTAGTCCAACGTCTTAACCACTGAGCTACCACAGACTTTATGAGTGAATGTAAGGAAGCACAGTGCACAGTGCATTCACACTGAGATGAGCTTAAAAGCAGGCGTGCTGAGAGGAATCGAGCACAATGCCTGTAATGGATTCGGGTTCATGGCTAATAATAAATTTTAACATGTCAGTTCAATACTAACACACGCATGTAGACACACTCAAGCTTTTAGCCAGTCAAACCTGATGTACAGTAGGAGAAAGCCATAGTTTAACCTGCCAGTATTGCTTCTACATTTATTCTGCACTGGCTTACATACATAACATACAAAAACAAGGTCTCGTTCTCTTTCCTGTTGATTTCTGTTACATTTCTCTTGCAACAAATTATGTTGTTTCTGATGAAGCTTGAATCACTGAATCATATCACCATTTGCACCATGTTTATTGAATGGAATCAAATGGCTTATAATTAACAAATGTTTTTGAAGCAAACTGAAAACCAGTGAAGCATGAATGACTGTCTTAATCAAACAATATTTTCGTTTCACCAACATTAATTGACCTTGAGGCAATGACTATTTATTTCTTTATTTTCATATGCCAGCGTACTAATTGTTTGCTTCTATGTAGTTCAGCTATGACCGTGGGACTAAAGCTAGAACATGAAATGATGGTAATGAGTGTGTACTTTTTTTGTGCTCTTAATTTGTTATTTCGTTAAGTTGCTTTAAGTTTTTAATTCGTCATTTTAGCGTAGTTCATAATTTAAGTGCCTATTGATTTTCGAACAAAATAAACAGTTTTTTTCCCCAAAAGCTATCAACACTGTTTAATACGCCACTCTCATCTAACTTCAGAAATTGAAAATAGCAGGATAAATTGCACATAGCAGGTGCTCAATAACTAGCATTCCTCTTTTTTTTTTTGAGAAAGAAAACATCACAACCAACCTGCAAGGGTCAGCTATGGATACAAAAACAAAGCCTGTTTTCTAAAATCCCAACAAGGTTACAGAGCCTCTGTTCCTCTTCATCTTCTTTTTTTATTGACGATGGAGTTGGTAATTTATAGGCATGCTACCTTCTCTGGATGCTGTTTATTATTCAGGACTCAGGTTCAGAACTGGTGATAAATACTCCACCGCTCGTTGTGTTTTATATAGAAAAGGTGCCCGACATTCTCCCAGTGGTACCAATACCACTGGTATCAGCTCATTTGTCATACCTTTCCTTCCATATATCATCAAGTGCACATCTTGAAGTGTATGTAACATTGAAACAATGTAGTCTCTAGTACTGACCTGGAAAAGATGGTCTTTAGATACAAATGTTCCGCACACATGTTGTAAGCTTTAAATTAAAACTCGTGTTGCTATATGGCATTTGTTTTAAATATTGTATAATGACCTTGTCCTCAATATATTCATTCATTCATCTTTAGTAATATCTGTGTCTTAGTCAGGGTTCCAGACCTGAATGAGACACCAATCTATAACAGAGCATCACACACACACACACACACACACACACACACACACACACACACACACACACACACACACACACACACACACACATAAGACCAAGGGGCAATTTAGAGTAGCCAATCTACCTACTGGGATGTGTTTCGGAGATGGAAAGCAACCTGAGAAAGTGGAAGAAATCCCATAGGGAGAATATGTGAAAGTCCAAAAACACATGAGGATAAAACTAGAGGTGTGTATTTGCAGTGTGATCCTGCAGAACCCACACAGCTCGCAGGACAAAGAAATAAATGTGAGAATTTATATTCACTACACGATGCATTTACTATTCTCATTCATTCATCTTCAGCAACTGCTTTATCCTGGTCAAGGTCATGGTGGTTTAAATGAATAATTTGTTAGTTATCAGTAAACAGTTCATAAGGAAATATTACAAGCAAGTGCAAATAATAATAACTGGGGATTGTTCAAGAGTATGTGTGGGAGAGGAAGGGATTAGTCAGAATTCTTTCAGGGGCAGGCAGAAATAAGAAACAGTCCCATGCCCACCTCTAGATATCAATTAAAATCAAAGATTCTTTTATTGCCAAGAAAAAAATAATCTGAATAGATTCTGTATCTTGAGGAATGCATTCTTGAACAATGATGTTACACGAACTCCGAGTATTGACAATTTATGAGAAAAGCTAACTAGCTAACTTAGCCAAATGCAGTTGGTGTTTCAGTACCTTGCTAGGTTCAT
>JAQQZR010000019.1:5011512-5013353 GCA_030068235.1 Notoglanidium macrostoma
TTTTCATTCAATGGAAAGCGAAGGCAGCTGCGTCTATGGAAATGTGCTGGCTGAGTCAGTAAGATATGGACTTGAATCCAGTGAAAGATTCAGCAAAAGGAAACTTATTTATTGAAAACACCAATAGTTAGAGTTATTGAAAGCACATATGCACAGCATGGGGAATGAGATTTTTGTGTGTGTATGTGTGTGTGTGTATGTGTGTGTGTGTGTGTGTGTATGTGTGTGTGTTTGTGTGTGTGGTCTTTAAAGAAGGAATTTAACAATAGTCCCAATAAATAATGTCATAATCCAGAATTAATCATAATGGCTCTAAAAATATGGAAAGAAAACCCACTTCATCCAGTATGTGTGCTGTACTATTTTATTATTTTACCATTTTATTTTTAATAACTTATAGAATCACACATAGAATTTACTCACATATTTAGAGTTGGTGACTTGAGTTCAGAAACTATATCAGTATTTCCAGTCTGATCTATTTGCAGCAGCTTAAATTGATTTTCTAGGTGGCTTATTTATATTATTAAAATGTATATGGCCCATGCCTTCAAGGTTGCCAGATTTTTTCTTGAGTAGAATTGTCAGAGTTGAGGTGTTTCAGTGTTTAGAATGCAGGCCTTGAATGCAAGCACTTAAAAAAAATAAAAAACTGGGATAGAAAATTCAGACCATAAAAGAAGGTTACTTTTTTTCTGCTGTTTAATCAAATATGATATAAAATAAAAGCAAGAGAAATCTTAAAAATAAACAGATACTTTGCATGAACTTTAATGAATTAATTAATTTATAGACTGATATTTATGTATTTGTACATATTACAGTTATAATGGATTTATAACTAGTACTTGAGATCACTCATGGTTTTCCAAACCACTATTTGAGGGTCTTGTCTCGGAATCTGTCAAATTTTTAGTTGGGGTCAGATATAGAGGATTTAGGATTTTTTTCAAGACCACACTTGCTGGTATAGCACTAAATTGCTTGTATATTGTCTGATTTAATTGTTAACACCATTACTGTCATTGGATGTAAAACTTTCTGCTTCAAATGCAGCCAGTTATGAATGTTGAATAAAGTTGGTTAAGCTGATTTCAGCTCATAGTTGTTTGTATGTGGATGCTTTTTTTTGGGGGAAAGTGGATCATCCAGTGCAATTTGAGGATGGGTTGCATGTTCCACATTTTACCATAAGTGTGTCATGCAGTGTGGGACTTGCACAGGTCTGGTCTATGTATTGATTCTGTCTCGCCCTGCCGTAGTTTTGGTCTTGACTTGGTCTCAACCCCTCAAAATCTTGGTCTTATCTCAATCTTGATACACTCTGGTCTTGGTCATGACCTGGTCTCAGTTTAGGTGGTCTTGACTACAACACAGCTTAATATTGCTCCTTAATCAAGCCAATATTTCACAATTCAATGCTTTAAGTCCAAGGACAGAATCAAACAAAACTGAGATACACCTCTTACATACAGTATTTGGCAAACTTCATCCACGTGCAAGTCAGAAGTAATGTCTGAAGTCTAAATACCATCTCATCACAACACATGCAACTCTATGGCCCATAGACAATAATGAGATATGAGGTTATAAATTAATAGCAGTGTAGGGAATTATAAATAATTTGATAATTTTTTTAAAATAATAAAACTGAGAAAGCACATGTATATAAGTATTCACAGCCTATGCTCAATACTTTGTCGATGCACCTTTGGCAGCAATTACAGCCTCAAGTCTTTTTGAATATGATGCTACAAGCTTGGTACACCTATCCTTGGCCAGTTTCACCCATTCCTCTTTGCAGCACCTCTCAAGCTCCATCAGGTTGGATGGGAAGCGTC
>JAQQZR010000019.1:5020534-5030963 GCA_030068235.1 Notoglanidium macrostoma
CTGTGGTGGACTGGCGACCTGCCCAGGGTGTACCCCGCCTCTCGCCCGATGATGCTGGGATTGGCTCCAGCTTCCCCCGTGACCCAGACGGATAAAGCGGTATAGATAATGGATGGATGGATAGAAACTCATTTCAAACAGGAACTAAAGCTGTAAGTGGGGAATTGAAGTAAATTCTGAGTGTTGTAAATTCTGAGTGTTGTCTAGTAAATCAACTAAGAACTTTCAAACTATTCCCTGGTTTGCCTCATACAAAAAGCCGCATGCAAAGTTTTCTCTCAAAGAAACAATGTTATATGCAAGTAGCTGAACATATTGAAGTTGTAGTGATGTAATATTTAGTAGTATTATTTCTTGGTGATCGCTTACAAGGTCTGTAGGAAAGGGTTCAATCTAATTTGTCTCATGGTTTTCTTTGTTCATACATTTATGCCACATGTTTTATACTGCTGTCTGGTCCATGTTTACTGTGTTATTACCTGCACTCTCCTATGGATTTATTGTATTGTGCTGTAGAACTGTAATTTTGCACACACATTTGCAGAAAATATGCACCACAGGTGGTGGTGCAATATTGCATCCCACTTTATATGTCAACATGGATAGAATAATAAAGAATATTGATATTTTCATTTCATTCATTTTCCTGGTGGGGTTCATGGTGGAACCAGGCTAAGGAGGTCATTCCTTACTTCTCTATTCCTTGCTGCAGACTCCAGCTCCTGCTGGGGGATGCTTCCAAGTCAGCTGTGAGATATAATTTCTCCAGCAGGTTCTGGGTCTGCCCCAGGGTCTCCAACTGAAAGGACAAGCCTGATACAAGCTCTACAGGACACTGTAAGGAGTCCAAAGTATCCTCTGAATTTGGAGATGCAGTGGCTCTGTTCAGAGGCTCTCACAGATTTTGTAGCGCCTCACCCATCATGGAGAATAAGACCTGGCATAGGAACCTCATTTTTGCCACATGTACTTGCAACTTTATTCTTCCGGTCACTCCCCATGCATGAGGGCAGTGAAATAGATTGACTGGTAAACAGAGAGCTTCATACACAAACTGAGCTCTTGTTTCACCACCACAGACAACAATGGTACAACTATAACACTGCCTCCGCTGACCTGATTCATTTGTCAATTTCATGCTCTTTTTTCATCTCATTCGTGAGTTATGAATACTTAAATTTAAATCATAAAATCATATTGTTTCTATTGTTGTTTGCTTAGTGCTCTGTGGTTTGTATCCTGTGGATGCAGAAGGGAGCTGGATGCTGGAATAAGGCCATCACTCAAATGATTTATTCTCTCACCTGATAGAAATGGCTCCCATTTATACACAAGCAGTGGACAGGATTAGAAGAATGGGCTCAGGATTGGCTCTTGTCTGCATCCTGGCAGTATTCGAACATAATGCTTCTCAGATATGATTGGTTTTCTTCTTCTCTCACTCTCTTGCAAGAACATGTTTTGCTTTGCCTGCTCTGGATCAATAGCCATCCATCTGTTTCCTTAACACTCACCCTTCTCCCTCCCTGGTCGAGAAATGATAGACACCTAGGTTGACCCTTCTCTCTTGTGTAACGTCAATTATAAATAGAGTCCCGACCCTGCCTTTTATTGGGACAAGTCAAAGAAATGATGGATTATGAATTGTTCCACCTGGGAAATGCTACAGAAATGGGGGCAGTAATGGGATTGTCGCTGTAGCAAGGAAATACTGCACAGATGTACACATTTAAGGCCACAGGGCTAGAGTCTTCAGAACAAATTCAAAGAAAAAAGGTATACTAAAAGTGTAGGTTCCCCTGATCTTGGTTTTCTTCTTGGTACTTTGGTTACCTTTTCATATGTCTTAGAGTTTGGTCTCAGACAACTACAAAATTTCAAATCTCAAATACTTTTATAGAATACGAATTTTTTTGCAACCTATATTTTTAAAAAATGATAAATTTAAAACCCTAAAGGTTTCTTTAGTTTGACTATCTCTCTCTGATAGTTATCCCAAGCAGAAGGGCTCATTAGAAAAGTCTTGCCTCTTCAGCAAGTTAGATCATGTAGTCCTCACACTGAGACTAGTACATGTCTATGGCTGTGGCATCTGGGAACTAGCCATAGGCAGATAACCCACTTCTGTAAAGCTTGTCATTCTAGCAAACCTAGGGGAATCACTGCTGCACCACCTGCCAACAATACTATCATTCACAACAGGAACTATATTGCACATAGTGACTAGGATGAATCTGATTGGTACGCATAATATGTTAAGCAAATTTTGGAGAGATAAAATGACAAGCATTATCCATGGCCAAGGACCATATTTGCACAAGAAAGGCCCAAACGGCCTGCTCCTTGGTGGGGGCATGTAGGAACCAGTTATCCAAGTACAAGTCATCCAAGACATCGGCCAAAGGATAGGACTTGGAATGTGAATACCTGTTCTTGAAAGGCAAACATTGATAAGCATCTGTATTTTTGGGGTGAAGAGCATATGAAAACAGCTGCACAGATCCACCATGTGTAGTCCTGTGGCTGCATGGCATGACAAAGAGCTTAGCATATTTGAAGGAAGGGTCTTTATAAACCAGTTCAACCCTTCAAATCTAGATTTGGTACAAATCACCATCACCTTTTTCTGAATAAGTATGTTTTTTGAGAAGAAAGCTTAGTTTTGGCCATGAGGCCTTAAGTCCCCTAGATGTTTGGGGCTCCTGAAATATAATTGGAGTCTTTATTAATGTTTCCAGCTAAAAAGAGTCCCATTACCAGCTCCTGTTCTGCAAGGGCATGATCTGCTGACTCTTTACATGTATGGGGGACTTGAATGTATTCTGCAGACTTGAACCAACTGTTTCAGTGCTAACAGTGAAAGGACCAATGTATTGCTAGTGCATGCCAATGCAATACGCTATCATAAGTCCTCATTAGAATCTCATTAGTGTATATACATTCAGTGCACATCCGGATGGTGTTTTGTCTGGGGGGAGCAGGTGTCAATGGGAGGCATATGACCCAGCCTGACCTGCTGGTGATCCATCATACAAGCTAGAATGTGCACCACTGAGTGTGGCATGGTTGAGCTCTCAATAATAGTCCTTGAACTGAGGCACAGTGAATTCCATTATGGCCAGCACTGTGTGAAACACAGCATTCAGTGTTTCTGCTTGTGTATCGCAATCGAACTCCGCTTAGGTTCAGCCCATCATTCCTGCTGGACATTGCAGTTAACATTGGTTTTCTAATTGTGAATAATATTTTTGTGTTTAGACATGTAGTCATTATGATAATCGTATATATTGTAACATAAACTATTATATACCCATGCCCAAACTCTTCCAGTTCTACATGAGTGAAGGAGAGTTCACAATTCCTCAATGAGTACACATTCCTTGAATACATGCACAGCATGTGCATTTTGTGTGTTTGAGTGCAAACATGTTATTATAGGACTCCTAAATGATGCCTTGAGGAATTGAACAGATAACAGAAGATGAGGATTGTTAGTGGTTTTATATTCAGAATGAGCTCTAAACTGGCCATAAATGCAAATGTTTCTTCTAAGCATTTTATGAAGCACATGGGGACACTTTATTACTATATAACAGTGCTTGTAAAAGACAATTTGCACAAGTATAAAACCTTAGTTTATTGTTTGAGGAAGAATGCCTGGTTATACACACTTGTAAAATTTAAAAAATATATACATCTGTAATTGTAAAAAGTGTGTTTGACATGATTAGCTGTTATGCTGACATGAGATCTTGAGAAATCTGTGTTAATTGAAATGAACAAGGAAATTGTTGTTTGATTTTACACTGATCAGCAATAACATTAAGACCACCTGGCTCATATTGTGTTGGTCGCCCTTGTGCTGGAAAAACCACTCTCATTCACTGAGGCGTGGACTACACAAGACCTCTGAAGGTGTGCTGTGGTATCTGGCACCAAGACCATATCAGCAAATCCTTTAAATCCTGCAAGTTGGAAGTGGAGAGTCCATGGATTGGACATGTTTGTCCATCACATCCCACAGCTGCTCAATTTGGAGGCCAAGTCAACACCTTGAACTCTTTGTCATGTTCCTCAAACCATTCCTGAATAAGTTTTGCAGTGTGGCAGGGTGCATTATCCTGCTGAAAGAGCTGAAACAACATCCACATGAAAGCCAAAGTAGAACATTGTCCAAAACAACACTGCCTTCACTGTCCTGTCTCCTTCCAATAGTGCTTCCTGGTGCCATCTCTTCCCCAGGTGAGTGACGCATGTGCACCTGGCCATCCACATGATGTTAAAGAAAATGTGATTCGTCAGACCAGGCCATCGTCTTAATTTTTCTCCCTGGTCCAGTTCTGATATTCATGTGCCCATTGCAGGCACATTTGGCAGTGGACTGGGGTCAGCATGGGCACTGTGACCAGTCTGCAGCTACTTAGCCACATCCATTTCATGTTCTGAGACTTTTCACTCATAGCCATCAATAACTTTTTCAGCAATTTGTGCTAGAATAACTCTTCTGTTGGATCTGACCAGACAGGCAAGCCTTTGCTCCCCATGTGCATCAATGAGCCTTGGGTGCTCATGACCCTGTCACTGGTTCTCTGGTTGTCCTCTCTTGGAACACCCCAGCCCACCAGGAACACCCCACAAGACCTGCAGTTTTGGAGATTATCTGACTCAGTTGTCTAGCCATCACAATTTGGCCCTTGTCAAAGTCAATCTGATCTTGCCCAATCACTTGCCCATTTTTCCTGCTCCAAAACACATCAACTTTGAGAACTGACTGTTCACTTGCTTCATAATATATCCCACCCATATATCCCATACAGGTGCCACTGTAATGCGATAATTAAGGTTTTTCACTTCACCTGTCAGTGGTTTTAATGTCTTGGCTGATCGATGTACATGAATGAAAAGTGCACAATAACCTCCCCTCTGCTTAGTGCACAGTGTGGCTCCTGGCTCCTGGACAGCACTGATTTCCTGTGATTTTGCTTATTTAGCCATATGCTTGTATTTTGGTTCTAGTCTTGTTTCCACCCCTGTCCTGTCATTGGTTGGTTGCTCTACTGTGCTCACCTATTCCGTGTGGAGTTCTTAATTAATATGTCTATTTATACCCTGGTATGTCAGAGCTTTTGCCAAGTCTTTTAAATTGTTTCATGCATTTCTGAGCCTTGGTTTTCTGTTTCTTATGTTTTCCGGTTTTCCGAGTCTAAGCTGTTGACTTGTTTTTGATTATGGATTACGTCTTCCTGATTATGCCTGCCTGGACTTTCACCCATGTTATAGACATTATGGATTGGTCCAAATAAAACCCATGCTGAGCTTATGCACTTATGTCCTGCCTCATTCTCCACCTCCAACAGGAATACAGTCAGTATTACACAAATAATCACTTGGATCCTTTCTCAAGGCCACTTTATTTCCTGGTTTTCAATATGAGTAATATATGGAGATAAACAGTTATTTTATTAGACACACAGTTAAGCACACATTAGCTCGAGGATATTTGTGCCATTCAGATGAATGTTCTTCATTATAGTGATGCTTTCTTTTTTCAATTATGCAATCGTTTTTATTCACTGGTCCCAGATGGACTTGCATTTTTAAAAGGATCACACGGTGAATGAGATTGGTATTTTTAAGTGGATAATCGTGATGCTTTGAGCGCTAGCCTGCTCCCTTTGACTTAATGTGTAATTATCACAGCTTGTCGAGAAATCCACCCAATCTGCTCGAGCTATGATGATCATTTCAAACCAATATACAGCAGGAAATTGTTCCACACATAATTACAAATTAAAATTGGTCATTAGAACATAGCAGTTGTTATTCACATTCATCTTGGCATGATGAAAGAATTCCTGTTGAGGTTGTGTTGGTGTGAGTTATTAAAGTGTAGGTATCTGTGATGCTGTGTAGGCTTCACGCACACACACTCACACACAAAAAGACACACCAGAGTTAGGGCTTTGATCTTGTTGCTTCCATGAACATAGTTTCCACCTGGGACCTACAGTCCTGGTTTATAAAACCTAGAACAGTGCTGCTGAATTATCAAATCTGATTTAGCAGTAGGTTTTTGTAACATATCAATCGCAGGTGGAATTTGAGGACCAAGTAACAATAAAGTCTTTAATAAGTTTTTTAACACGACAGGGCAAGCAAATTGAAATTTTAAAAAGTGGTATAAAACACAGTGGGGCAAAGAAACTGTAAACAAGGCTCGTAACTTCACACTGAATAGGTCCACAAGTTGCCTTAATAATTCAAAAACAGGAAGTGAACTGGAAGTGATGACAGAGGTCATGCTAGCACCCCGACAAACACACCTTCTGCAGGCAGGGAGGGGAATTGTGTTGATTTTGAGTTACAGTAGCTGTGTTTCCATTAACCTACTTAATGTGCAATTTGAAATTGTGAACAAAAAAATAAAGTAATGGAAACGTGAATTTCGAAAAATCTCTCAAATATCACAAAAAGATTTTATGCTCGCATGAGGTGGTTTTTCCTGCAATTCGATAAAACCCTATTTCAAAAATTGAAATGGAAACACATTTTGCGTGTTATAATGTGGTTAAATATAATCCTGTGGTTATAATATATACTGCTCAAAAAAATTCGGGGCACACTTAAATTGCGCATCAGATCTCGATGAACGAAATACTCAAGTTGAGAATCTTTACTGATATACATTGTGTAATTCATTGAGAACAAAATGACATCTTTAACACTCTGAGGGCTGGATTCAAAATCACACTGAAAATCAAAGTAAAAACCAAAATTACAGACCGATCCAACTTGTGTCAATTTCATCACAACAACTCATGATGTGGCTCAGTAGTCTGTATTGCCCATATGTGCCTGTATGCACTCCCAACAACAATTGGGCATGCTCCTGATGAAATGACAGGTGGTGCCATGGGGGATCTCGTCCCAGTCCTGGATCAGGGCGTCAGTGAGCTCCTGGACGGTCTGGCGCTACTTTTATTGGATGCACCAATACATAATGTACCAGAGGTTCTCGGTTGGATTCAGGTCTGGGGAACATGGAGGCCAGTCGCTGGAGTACCGTTGGCTAGCACGTGGTGGTCTGTGTGACACTCCAAGGATATGCCTTCCCAGAACATCGCTGACGGACCACCAAAGCAGTCATGCTGAATGATGCGCACAAAGAAGCTGATAATGGTCCTGCTGCTGGGTTGTTGCCCTTCTACGGCCCTGTCCAGCTCTCCTCGTGTAAAGGCCTGTCTCCTGGTGTCTCCTCCATGCTCTTGAAGCTTCGCTGGGGGACACAGGAAACATTCTTGAGATGGCACGTATAGATGTGCCATCCTGGAACATCTGGACTACCTGTGCATCCTGAATGGGCTGCAGTTACCACCTAATGCTACCAGTAGTGATGAGGGCACGAGGAAAATGCAAAACTAGAGAATAATCCATCAGGAAGGATAAGGAGACTGAAGTGGTCTGTGGTCACCACCTGTAAAACCATTCCCTTTTTGGTGGTTGTATTGCTGTTGCCCTTCCTGTCCACCTGTTGTTGCTTTCATTTGCACCAAAGAAGCACCGAAATTGATTCACAATAACTTACACATCCTAACTAGACAGATCGATATCCCAGGAGTTTAATTGACTTGGGGATATACTGTGATGATAAATTATTCCCTTAATTTTTTTGAGAAGTGTAGTTTATATACTGTAAAGCAGTATGCAGGTTCTCCTTCTGAGCACACATCTGAGAAAACACCACACATCACCATTCATGTATTGAAAAAGCAGCTTGTTATGACAATGATACACTTTATTGAGACTGCATATATTAGTACTTCATATCCTTAGCCATTTCTGAATAACAAGAATTTAGAACTAGAGACAGTGGGTGGTTCAAAACTTTATTGTAGAACAAACATTCATGGCAGGAAACAATAGAACCATAATGGATAAAAATCTGTTATGCAACAATTCAGTACATAAATAGAATACTTGTGATAAATCAAATCCAACCACTCTTTCAGGGAAGTTTCCAGTGGCCTGTGTGCAAAGCAGAAAGTCAATGATTGCTTCATAAATCCTTTCAAAATCACAAATACTTTCAAAAGCACTTAAATGATGAATGATACTGTCATATAAAAATGCACTCTGTATTTCTTTAGAAAATTACAACAAGCTTTGTGAATCATGCAGAAGCTGTTTAATAAGTGCAATGCTTAGAACATTTTTTGGAGATGCACTTTCAAATTTAATGGCCTTGACCTAAATCCAGTCGCCACATTTTTTTTTGCTTCAATACCACAGTTTAACAAAACTCTTAGACTTTTTGAGTAATTTTTCTTTATTTAATTGAAAGGGCGAAGCATTTTTTAAACGTTTTCTTCCTTCTGATTTATGATTTCCTGATTCCTCAACAAGCAAATTTGATATTTGGACCATTTGGCTCTGCCCACTTATTGTTTTGGCTAATGTCCATAATATGCAAATCTTAGTTTCACAAACTAGTCCCTACCATTGCAAAACCTAAACAGGAAGTCAGATCGAGATGAAATTTGCAATTCTGCATCTTGGTCCTAGTCTGTAAATGGATTTCTAATGCTAATTTGGTACTTAAATATCATTACCGTCATAAGCCATTTGCTTTTAGCAGGCAATTGACAGAGTTAGAATCGAGTTATCATAACAAAACTAAATGTTCTTACATGGTCTCTTAGCTTTATATGTAACTTGGCAAGAACTGGCACATGGGTGTGCTATTTGTCAAGGGTGCTTGGACCCCACAGATTGCAGCTCGTGGCTATGGGTTTATTTCAGTTTATTGGGAGTATTGGGGAAGGGAATGTACAAAAAAGATTTAAATTGTAAATAAGAGCTGTATCTATGCATGTGCATACGTACTGTAAAATACAACAGCATAGTAGAAGTGTGTGAATGCTAGTAGTTCTGCTATGATGAGCCAGGGTGGGTTATTAGTGGACTATTCCTTTTTTCTTTTTTCCTTGTTGAATACCAATAACAAAGTCATCACTTTGTAACCATGACCTCATGTTTGCAGCCTGTAAAATGACCCTGCTATGCCACACTTGTCCTCTTTCCCATTCTTGCCTTGTCGAGGATTTGAGGAAATGGCTTCAAGATGAGGATCGTGTATGTAGTCTATGTAAGCGGAGTCTATGGAGTTATACATTAGACATGATCAATCCCCAAATTGTTTTGGGACCTGCACGTTTGTGACATGCACTTGCAGAGCCCTGCCATAACTGCAGCAAAATACTGTCAACAATGTGCAAAGCACATTTCACAGGCTATAACAATACTGTTGTGTCTTCATCAGCTTTCTCCTGCACTGGATAGTGAGAAGTGAAGTAAACAGAAGATATGGTTGCAGAGCCCTGGGAAAAAAAAGGTAAGCTCCATTGCTGCGTTGCAGTGGCAGGAACAGAAGTTAAGAGAAGATTTCCTGTGGAGGAAAAAGACAAAAGGCAAAAGGCATGGGCCAAATGCAAGAACTGTTAGCAGAAATCAAGCAGTGCCCTGAAATTCTCAAGTGGCAGCATCTCATTTCTCTTCACCAGAGACTAAAGCCTGAAGATGGAAGAGCTGATCTGTTTGTTTGTAAAGCTGAAACACTTGTGAGTTGTTGTATAACCAATATGGTGGCACACTGGATAATGTCATCAATAAGACATGCAAAGGGCACTGATACTGTATCATACAGACTGAACTTCAGACTATGGGAGTCATGGCAACAAGGGTGTTAATTTAGATAAGGAGACAAGTTTAGATGGCTCATATGCCATTGTCAGAGCCTGGTAAAAACATGCTGCCATATCTGCTGTGTTACCTGAATAGGTCTTTGATGCAAAGTCCCAGGAATATTTAATGATTGCTTACTTCTGTCTGGGACGAGTGCAAGACATGTGATGAAACAGATTGCCCTTAAGCACTCGTCTGTACTGCCTCAATATTCTCGTCAATTTTTTTGTAGGTCTCTATGGTCTCTATGACACGTTTGAGCTGTGTGTATGTGTGTATCTTCCTAGTTTTTTTTTTTTTTTCATGCAACATCTTCTTTCTGGGTCTCCTGGTGTGTGGTTAGTTTGGTTACAATTATGAATTATCTGCCAATAACCTTGTCTACCTTGAATCTTGCTATGGACCTTGACATTGATTCATGGATAACTCTAAATAAAACAAAATGAACATACTTGCATGATAATGATCCACCACACTGCACAGTGTTATTATTTAAATAAATAAATAAATTTAATTCTACTGTGTCAAAATAAAAAATGTTTTAATTAAAGATCACAAGGACAAATAGAGACAACACCCTTTATATCTACACATTATATATTTACATATTATATTCAATTCAATTCAATTCAATTTTATTTGTATAGCACTTTTAACAACAGACATTGTCACAAAGCAGCTTCACAAA
>JAQQZR010000019.1:5031524-5046119 GCA_030068235.1 Notoglanidium macrostoma
TGTGGTGGACTGGCGACCTGCCCAGGGTGTACCCCGCCTCTTGCCCGAAGATGCTGGGATTGGCTCCAGCTTCCCCGAGACCCAGATGGATAAAGCGGTATAGATAATGGATGGACGGATGGATAAAGTAACCTTTCATTTATCCATGGACACTTTAGAAGAAAAATGCATAATATCTTACAGTCATAGTGCTATGTGAAGCATATTAAATTATAAACTTCCCACATTTAAAATAAAACAACTAGGTAAACACAAAAAAATTTAAAGAGAAAAAGGTAGATATGTGTTTAAAAAACTATGACATAAAAACATAGCAGACTAAACAATAACCAAGACAATAAGACTGAGTTCAAGAAATGAATTTGTTGAAGGGAGGTGGAGGCATGAAGTAAGAGAGGCAAAAATGCCACAGTTTTGGGGCAGCTGTAAATAAAAATCCCTGTCACCTCTGGTGCAGAGGTGAGAGAACGGGACAGCAAGCAGATGACTGTCATAGGATCTAAGCGTTCATGCAGGTGTGTATGGGAGACGGAGGTTACATAAGTAGGTGGGGCCAAGGAACTAGTATTTTTTGCAGTATGGCTGTGATATGTCCCCATGGTCCTGTCTGGGTGATAACCCTAGCAGCTGAGTTTTTAGTGTTAGGACCCTGCACTAAGAATCTGTAAAGAACAGTATTAAAGGTAACAGCAAAAGCGTGGATTAACATCTATGCTGAAAAGGTGGAGTGACGAAGCCTGGCAATGTTCCTAAGGTGAAATAAATGTGAGTTGAGGTGACTGCAATAATAATAATAATAATTAAAAAAATACAACAACAAAACAAACATTATTACAAGCATTATTACTGGATCCACTTAATGTGACTTTTACTGGTGAGGTTACACTCCTCACTCACACACACACACACACACACACACACACACACACACTAACAATAAAAAACCATGTACCTCCGGCTTTGTAATGTTTAGCTTGCTGTATAATGCCTGGTTAATTGGACACCTGGTTTTCCTGGGGGAATAATATATAACTAATAACAATGAATACTGATTATTTATGCTGACAATAGTACTCTACTGAAGCACACTGGAGGGATTCAGCTGGGCTCAGAGTTCCCACTGAGACCATCGTCATCACACCTGCTGTGATAATCACCGTCTTTAAAGTACTGACAGGTGCTGAATCTTAATAGACCTAATTCCACCTGCGCTTGTCTGTGTGTGTTTTCCTCATCTTAATGGAGCAGATCTAATCTGACCTTAGACATTCAAATCACATTATGCTCAATTGACAATGACTGCTGGATTTGTGAACGTGATACTATAGGCACTGATAGGAGTCTGCTAGAGAGGTAATATAATGGATGGACGGTACATTCATTGCATTGTATCCTTCAGTTTTGTCTGTGTTCGCCATTCTGGGGTACAATATTAATGGTGTCAAGTAAAATGTTTAAAATTGTAGGGAAGTAATTAAGTCAATAACTAGTAAGTAACAGTGATGGCTGGTGGTTTTTAAAATAGGAGCAGTGCAGGTGTTATTCTGTTTTTATCTGTTTTTGATTTTTTCTGTTTCTGTTCATCTGTGCCTCCTTCAAAGTAAGAGTATCAAAAGACTTTTCCGAAATCAGGTCAACATAATTAGTAGTGTTTGCCTAAGCTAAGCTGTTAACTAGCTAGCTCAATTTCAATGAAGAAAGTAATGACAGCTAGATATCTTAACCTACAAAAAATGATTTTATACTTAGGTAAGTTAGTAAGTAAGCATGTAATATATAAATAAGTCAGTAGGTAAGTTTTTTCATAAATTAGTAAGCAAGTATGTAATAGATCAATGTGTAGTAAGAAAACAGGTTGTCAGTCAATCAGTCAGTCAGTCAGTATGTAAGAGAGGATGTAAGGAATTCAGTACTATTTACAAGAAGTAAGGCCCAAATGATACAGTCCATATAGTCAGACAGCAAAAAATACTTTGCATATATCTATGGACTGACACAACGAATGTAGCAAAGTACCTCGCAGCCTGCAGACTTCTGTAAAGCTATCTCCACTAGAAGTAAGGGAAAACAACAACAACCACAACTTTGCCCATATCCAGGCTGAATGCTATCTATAGGACAAAATTAATCAGCTAGTTGACAGACTTGGCCCGAAACCATTTTGAATGATTGCCTGGCTCCGGCTCCATTCAATTGGACTGACTGAATCCATCGCTAATCATAATTTGGCCCGTTTTTTTTAACAGTACGGGTCCAGAGCTGGCATCATTATTTCATTAAACAAATATTTTATTGTCAAGTATTCCTCCAGCAAAATTCCCTATTATTTGTGTGCAGCAATATCTAAAAACAACATATATAATTTTTAATATTGCAACCTCAACAAATGGTTATAAAATCAAAAATGTATTTGATCCATTGAGAACAATGTCTGTAGGTCCCATATTAGAACTAATGAACTAATATGGCTACATTATTTTATTTTGTTTATTTATTTAGTTATATGACCTGTGTTTTATTTAGGTACATTTTAATTGAGGATTTAAGGAGTTTTTTTTTAATGCTAAGCTCATTAATCCTCCCACTCCATCAATTAAAACTAATCACTTACGGTCAATAGCGGCCCACTTTATGGCTTAAAATACAATCAGGTATTTTTCATGCTTAATTAAAGGAAAGAAAACCTCAATGGCTCTTTTGCTGTGGGGTTCATTTGAACCCATAGATGGAAGAGTCACTGCAAAGTTCTGATCACCTTTATCCTACGATGAAACATTTCTATCCTGATAGGACTGGTCCCCTTTTACATTCTTTTTATCCCTCTTCGTTTACCTTTATTACTAATTATAATTGAACAATTTTGAACAATACTTGATTAAGGTAAATGATTTTATACACGTCACATGGGCTTGATCATCTCATTCTCACACATGTGCTAATTCACCATGAAGTAATGGAGCCCACTATAAGCCGAAGATGAAATGACTAATAGAAATGACTACACAAAGAGTTTAATCCACTCCTTTCATTTCTAAGAAGTCTGAGGAGAAGTCTAAAGGGATGTTGCCATAGTAACTCTTTATTCCTTTGTGAGAGGTGAAGGAGACCGTGAATCAAACCAAACATCCCAGTGCATTTTGGGTATTTCATGGCCAATAGGGTACATCATTTGCACTGGTGAATATTCTCCACTATGACTTTGGACCATACTAGGAAATGACAGATTCAGTGCACTATATAGTGGGCATGGTTTGGGACACATCTGTTGGATAAGTGATCAGTTGTTACTTGGAGCTGCTGGTTGGATAACCAATTACTTCAGTGGATTTGTATTTGCCTGTGGGAATTGTTTTCAAGAATATAAAATTTATCAGCTGTTGGCTGGTATGCATAATATTGTCTACATCAAATGATGGCTACATGATTGGTTCAGCTTGTCACATAGCTCATTCAGGTTTGGTAGAATTGTTATTGTGGTTACTGATATATAAAACTAGGCTATTATATGACTGGCGCTATGTATATAGTTCAGGAAAACTTCTCAGTGACTGCATATCTGTGATAACGAACCCCTTCTCCAAACGAGGCAGATTCAATTTTTGAACGGGACGCAAGTTTTGCACACCGGTCTTATTTTCAATTTCTTGCTTAGTGCAATTTTAGTTGATCTCTGCCAAAAACTCACCCAACTTTTGGAAAGCCCAACAAAAAAGCAGCAATAACATCCCTGTGTATTCTCAAATCCTTTCTACACTATGGGTTATAGCCAAAGGCACATTTCAACGAGACATTGGAGACAAGTCTGGCATTTCCCAACCAGCTATGAGCCGACTAATGACATGTCTTACATCCATTCATATCACTCAGACCACAATACATTAAATTTCCAAGTACTGCAGTTGAAAAGACAATAATGAGAGATTTTCACACCATTTCTGGTTTTCCAAATGTAACTGAGGTTAATAGATTCCACACACATAGCCATAAATTCACCCTTTTTATTTTTTTTAGCAATATATGGCGATTTCATAATTTAAATGAGTGTGGCTGCAATTTTGTAGTGTATACTAACAATTCTTACACAGAGAATTATATCTTGCACTACGCATGCTTTGATAAATGAGAGTCCAAGTGCTTAGGACAGTATTTTATGGTTCTATGTAGATGAGGTGAAGAACAGCCATCTGTCTGGGGTATAAAGTTCACTCAGAAGGTTTTCTCAGGGAAACCTAACATGTTCTAAATCATAAGCCTTTTTTATGAGACTTCATTTGGTCCTCATGGAGATGATCTAAAGAAACCGTTTATAATGTTGGTTCCGAAAAAGCCCTCTGTTTTCTCGGGTTGTAGAGAAAGGTGAGAAAGTCGTGATAGATTCACAGGGAATATTCTATGAGCAAGCTGTTGTTGAAAAATACTATAAAAAAAGTTAGGATCAGGCTCATATGCCAGTAAGAAGTGATCATAAATTAACAAGACCACTCACCAGATTGGTTATTTTGACGTGAAGGTGTTTGTGAAAATAAAGAAAAATGAAGCTTACTGCCAGCATCAGGCGAGTAAAGCCAAAATAATAAACAAAACCATATCACTGATTGAGATTTTTTTTTTATGTATATTTCCTATTCCAAATTTCAAAGATTGTCTTATTACTGGGAATACAAAGATTAGTAGGGGCAACTTGCATCAATGTGATAGCATACTTTCAAAGGGATAAGAAAAAAATAATATAAGAGTTAATTTTGGAAGTCCACATCATCTTATCTGCGGTTAACAAACGTTTAAAACTGAGTATAACAGCACTACCAGCGATTGTAAAAAAAAAAAAAAAAGAAACGCAGAATCATATAAAGCAATGATGTGGGCAAGTGCTGTAAATTCATGCAGTCAGTCAGAGACATTCATGTCATGTGATTACACAGACTGACACGCCCCCTTAGTGTTGAGCTCCAATAGCTTAATATATTCTAGTCCTTTTTGGTGACGTTACAGTAGGTTGTATGGACTCAGTCACAGGTGTAATGAACGTGAATGAAGTGAATGATTTACTCTATTGTTATATTTCTGCTAAACCATTTCTAGAGGAGAAACTAAAAGTATACAGACTGATCACGCATTGTCTAATCACAGTACAAAATGACATAAAAGGACAGATGACAAAACTGTAAGTTGATTTTTTGGGGGGTTTGAACAAAACTTTTCTGCGTACCATGTTTATTATTCAGAGGAACTGCAGCATGAACCCTGTCCAGGATTATATGATTGAATTATTTATTACAGTTTGAGGTCATGGGATGTAATGTATTCGTCAGCCCTGATAGTTATGGAGGTATTAATTGTAATAATTTTTGAGGTATTGATAGCTATTACATTTTAGCCCTCCCTTTGAATATCATCACCAGCTGCCACTGAACATTAGCATAATATTGTATTATGCAAAGATTAGCATGCAGCTAATAGAGAATCAACAAAGTATGAAACTACTATAAAGCCGGAAAATACAAAATGATGTTGGCTGTTAACTGGGATTTATGCGATGGGTGTGCCAAAATTCACACCTGCAACTTCCCTTTTTTATTCTTCAAATGTGATAACATCATTCCAATCTGCCAATCCCCACATTGGATCTTGTTTTCTTCTGGGAAACCCTAAATGCGTAGGAGAGACAGCGAGACAGAGGGAGAGACAGAGAGACACACATATTGCAAACGAAATACAGAACACCAATCACCAATAAGATAATACTCAATCAAATGTCACTTATTTAGTTCATGTGTGTCAGTATTCCACCATTAGCAGTACTGTTTTATGTGATATTATATAGTATCACATAGTATATTATGTGATATCAGATCTCTAGCACCAAATTCATGGATATACAGTATATATTCATGGCTCTGTTTTAAAACCGATCATGCACTTGATCAATAAGATCACGATTTGTATTCTGAATTGAGGATTTAATCCCCAAATTACGTACTGTATTATTAATATTATTACGTACTGTATTATTAATATCTGTATTCAGATCTCAGACATAACTAGATTTAATCATTATTTGAACTCATGGGAGGAGACTCGTCTTAATCCGCGACACTGTTTATCTCAAGGACCTAATTTTTTTTTTTATGGATAAAATTAAAGTGAGATGCATAGCAGACGAGCGCTTGGTCAGCTTCAAACTGTACAGGAGAGCACACTGAATGAACAAGAACATTGACATTAGCGAATTAACAGTCTGATAAAATATTATACATTCCATGCATGCGTTATGATTTCATTCCCTTTATTTAGTATCCCATGGTGTCACATGCTGTCCATAATTTCAAATCTATTTATGAAGATACAGAATTTACATGATATTTATCTATTTATACATGCTTATATATCTTTTGCTCAGTGATGAGTGCTGCATGTTCTTGATTTGGATGCTGTGTATGAATGAGGAGGGAAAACAAATTCAGACTTGGTTTCAGTCCTCTGGACAGCATGTGTGTCGGGTCATTCACCTCTCCTCATGATGCCAAAAACTATTCTCACTGGAGCTGAGCTACTTTCTAAAGACCTCCAAATCAGCTCAATACTTTGCAAGATCATTTTCATTAAATCTGGTTTTCCTGATTTTCCTCACCTCTGCCACAGTTACATTCTGATCTTGGCCCAGATGACTGTTTACACTTTGTCCTGTGTCATTAGTCTCAATATGTCTCATTAACCCGTGTATATTTACCCCTTTGTTTTGTCTGCGTTCTTTGGAAGGTCTTCTGGAAAGGGTTCTAAAGCTATGCCGCTGCATTTCAGTCTCCTACATCTGCAGCTATGCAGTTTCCTCATTTAAGTATTTACTCTTACACATTCATCTTAAAGGACAACTCCATCCTGAAAAAATATTTGTGACGTGTTTAGTTAGTGCTTGTTTGATATTCAAGATTCGAAGATTCAAAGTTTTATTAGACAAAACAAAACTGCGTTGGTGGTATAATAATGCCATTAGAAATGTTACCATTTCCAGGTAATAAAATAAAAAAAAGGAAAATAAATTGATACAGGTACTACAATGTACAGTACAAATCAACATAGTGCAAAGGCATGACAAGGACACATATTTGAAATACAAGACAGATACAAGACAAATATTATATCTGTATATTGCACATATTGATGAACACATTTGTCTGAGTTGTTTATTGCACATGGGGATTAGTATTTAACATGATCGTTGTGTTCCTTATCTCAGTTCTGAATTCAGCTGTAAAATGGTCATGAAAAAAGAAAAGCTGTTCTCTGTTCCTGCTGGTCGGGTGTGAATGGCTATGTCACACCTGCCAGATGGAAAAAGTGTAAATAAACCACTGTTGGGGTGAGTCGGGTTTTTGATTTGTTGGTTGGCGGGAGACTTTGGTAGGATAATTGCAGTGCCGTTTAATCAGAGAAAAAAAATCCCACCGTTGACGTGTAATGTCATAGTAATGAAAAATCCACAGCAAGTTGTGGAACACAATTCAGCTCTAGGATGCAGTTATGAGACTTGGCTTGGCTAGTCAGTGATCTACAAGATGATGAGCATGATGGTGACGGTAGGCACAACCTGATCTCAAAGATGTTGACCTCAGGACAGCCACGGCTTCGTAAAATCAGGTCGTGTGTGTTGATAGAGGCATTACCATGAAAGTTTAATCATTGGAACTTTTTGTGGCAGAGTATACGGATGAGAAGATGAGAGCGCTGGACAGGCTAAAGGGCTAAAATATAGGTGCATTTCTGTCTTTACATAAAGATGAAGCAAGGACTAAATCTCTTTGGGGCAACTATCAGTAGTCAGACTCCATTGTGGGTAACATAGGACACTACTGTTGACCCAATAGATCAACATGTTTATGAAAGGAAATCTTCCACGCCATTGAAGATCACATTGAAGTTAATTATGGCTAACATGCAGAGTGTATTTTTATTTTTATTTTTTTGCTTTAATGTTCACTAGTCACATGCTTTCTGGCTCTGACCTCTGTCTGAATGTGTATTTGACTTTGAATATCAACTTGCCTCTGACTGCTGAGTCTGCCTGAGATCTGACTCCTGTAATGCTTAATTCATACCATCTGGTGTGCAAAGGTGTACAGCACAACCTAAATTACCCCATATTTAACTAAATGAATTTTTTAAAATGATCTTAGAGCCAGTATTTCACTCCAAAAGAAATTTCAAATTATTTTTTCCACCCATCAATTACACAGCCTGTATGCCATGGCCCTTATTACTGTCAGTCGAAATAAAAGACTTCTACTTCTGAATTGTAATTTTCTCTGATCTCATATAATCCTTTCATTAAATTAAAAGAAAAGTTAAGATTATTATGGAGTCTTTCCACTTGATTAATCATTTTCCCATTGACGCCAGAAGCAGCCGTTTTTCTAATAATGAGCAAGTATGAAAGAGGCATAAGAAAGCAAGAAGGGCCCAGCTCTTAATATTTGAAATGAGTAATAACCTTTCAGAAGTCATTTGTGACTAATGAGGTGCAATCAAAAAGTTCTGAAACTCTTCCTGCTGTGAATGAACAGAGAAGGGCATGGTAGTACGTGTGAAGCAGGAGGTGAGCAGTGAGTTTCGTGAGTCAGTGTGCCATGTGATGTCACGTTGTCAATATCAGGACCTGTGTTACACATGTTTTTGTGACAAAGTGCACTTGCTCATTTGCGATTTTACTATAGATCTTAAACTTGAACAGGGAGCACACGTCAAATTCTGGGTCAAAAAAAATGGCAATTGAGACCCTTGAAATGCTCCACAAGCACAACCTTTGAAAACGTTTAAAATATTGAGAGTGTCAGGACTATCTGAGCTCCCTGACTTCTGCCCCTCTTGAAGCAGGAATGCCATGGAAAACACCTCGCACAGCTCGTTGCTTTATTTATTTATATTTTCATTTCTGTATATGCTTGCTGAAGCATATCAAGGGATTTCCTGAGTTTGACACACAATGTGATGTTTGCTTTCTGCGTACAATTGCAAATTTGCATGTACATGATTTCACAAAAATGCATGTAGCACAAAATTGATAAGAGACAAAATTGTACATAAAGATTTCATTTCTTTTGACACCACACTGATTGTTTAAAATGTAATCTAAAAAAATCACCATGAAAGCTATGTCTGTCTTTATACCCATCATTATTCTTAGCCTAGAGCTATTTGTACAGCTGTGTTGTCTTCTAATTGAGAAACCAAAAAGGAATATGTTACTTAGGCTTGCTCTTAACTGATACAAACACAGATAATAATAAAAGGTGTGCTGTTATTATTATTATTATTATTATTATTGTTATTAAAATGTTACAAAGCTTGTCAGAAAGGTCCACAGAGCATCTAGTTGAGACAAGTAGGTGCACATTGTGACTAGAATTCTGTGGGACACAGTGAAGAAGTCTTGAAGAAAGCGTGTGTGAGACAGCTCGCAGTACAAATGAAAACCATATAAACCACATTAATTAATGGTTAAGTAATTAATGGTATATTGTGGTAGTAGTTTGTTCAGATATTGGGAAAAAGGACGAATTAAATTCATTAGAAATTATAGTGGGCATGTTCAAACAAAAATAATAACCCTGCAAGTGGGATTTAAAAAAAAAAAAAAAAATAGAACCAAATATATCTCTAGGAAAGACCAAGTATGAAATTGAGTGATACTGCAGAGATCGAGGAAATTTCACACTCTCTTCTGACAGAGTTAGCATCTGTTTTTTTTTTCTTTTCCACTGTTTTCCATTATTTCTGCAATTAATTCAAAATGGGAAAACGCTTCTGGTTTAGGCCACGCCCACTTCAGGTTTAAATCTGAATTGAACACAGATACGAATATTTGGATCACTAAACAGACACAAATACAGACATTTGGATCTTTAATAGGCATACGTATAATCAGCCATTAAACAAGTATTAATCTTCACAAAATTCACTCATTCACAATTCCAACTTCTGTTGAAATACTAATCACGGGGTGGCATGGTGGTGTAGTGGTTAGCTGTCGCCTCACAGGTAGATGGTTTTGGGTTCAAACCTTGTGCCTGACTGGGACATTTATGTGTGGAGTTTGCGTGTTCTTCCCATGTCTCTGTGAGTTTCCTCCACGTCCTCAGGTTTCCTCCAATAGTCTGAAGACAGGCAGATTAGGACAACTGACTACTCTAAATTGCCCATAAGTGTGAATGGTTGTTCATCTCTATGTTAGTCTTGTAATAGACCTGTCCAGGGTGTACCCTGCCTCTCTCCCGAAGTCAGCTGGGATAGGCCCCAGCTTCCTCACAACCCTTAACAGATAAGTGGCATAGATAATGGATGGATTCCAATTATCTCCATTCAGTGATTTTAAAGTATGTTGCTATTTGACAGATATAAGCCGATGTTCCATTGATTTGCTTGCCTTTCTAGATGATGCACAATTGTTGGCAGCACACATATTGCTCCGTTTATATACTATAGAATTATTATTGAGCCTCGTGATCAAAATTGGAACTCCAACCAGTGCTGCTAGAGGCCCACTGGGGCAGCAATCACACTGCCCCATGCTTTTGGGAGGAGCATTGGACAGGACGGTTAATGGGGTTTGCCAGATTGGGTTGGTTTAAAAATACTCGGCAGCCAACAAGATCTTGTTTAATAGAAAACAATTGAAATTTATAGACAGTGTGTCTATGATGAACAATACCATTTCTGTTGTCAGATATATCGCAAGGATTCCAAGAAGGAAAGGGGTATTATGGAGAGGATAATGTCTGCACATCAGAAATGCGTATGCGCCATGGTGACCTTGTATCCCATGCAGAGGCTGTGGAAAACAGGAAAAAAGTGTCTCCCTTTTCCAATACAAATTTCTTTTGGGTTAGTTTCAAGTCTTTTATGTGGATTTTGAGATGTACTTGTGCTGAAAACTGCATCCATTATTGAACACAGTTGAACAAGGGTACATCTAAAACTGCTCAGAAACGAGCTGCTAGACTGTGTGCTGTCGACTATCAACTGCCTGTCACAAGGTTACTCTAAAAATTCACTAGATAGTAGCTTATAGTCAAGTGTAATAGTCTCTCCTAGGCAAGTAAATAAAGGGAAGTAAATAAAAACATTACTATATTGTTGAAATATATTTCTGGTTTATGGTTAAGATTGATACACGATGACAAGTGGCAGGTTTTTCCAGACTGCCACTCATAAATAATCAGGTATACCAAGATTTTTCTTTTTAAATCTCAGAAATTCTGTTAGGAGACTTTGAATGTTTTCAGGTGTAAGCAGCTATCACAATATACCAAAAACATGTTTATACACTTATTACGCAATGGATTTTTCATAACATTTCACCCGTAGTACAGATACACGTGGGTGTTAATGGTGAATAGAAAGTGTTACAGCTTTATTGTATGTGCCCACACACACACGCACACGCACACGCACACACACACACACACATACTGTACACACGCATCAGGTGCAGCAAAGTAGAACTATTATGATAGAAACATTTATACTGAATCTAGTTGCCTTAAGTCCACATTGTGTGGTTTAGTAACATTTTGCAGCAAAATTATACTTTAAGTAGAATACATCTTATTAATGGTAATATTTAATACATTTGTATGATTTATATCTCTGCTCCTCTCATGAATTTTATGTATTTGTATGGATTCGCAGATGGGCACGTGCACATGAACCTTTTTTTTCTCTTTAGTTTTCTTTAAAACAAAAATGATGTCCTGTACATAATTTATTGTAATTGCTTGTCATGTCTCTGCTTTTATATAGTATACATGCATACCTCTGTGGCATTTTGGGAAAAAAGTTATGCATAAATTATAACGTAAAATTATATCCTATAAGTCCAAATGTATATAATTGAATAACTATTTAGGAAGAACAACTGTAATATGCATTATGACGTTTCATTATAAAGGGACATTGCAGTAGAGAGAATGACATCATTAGCTTTAAGTAGTAGTGGTCATTTTGTCGAATTTGTATGCCTTTCATCAACAAATTATTTTTCAACTGAGAATAAATTCTAGTACTTAAGTGGATTTTTTTGCGTTTTTCTTAAACTGCTATCAGAAACCCACTGGTCGATGATAATAAAAACAATACACAATTGCGTATTACTGAAAAGCACACGTATATAGATGGATGATAAATTAATGGTAAAAACAGCATATGGTGTCTTAGTGAGCTATTGGTTGATGACTAGTGACTGGAACAGCTTCAGTGAATCTCTACATAGATAGTAGACATCTCTGAAGTAATTCTAAAAAGTTTCACTTCCTTGGTATTTTTATGATGATGGTTGAGAGTGCTGTCTAATGTGTCACATCAAAATCTCCCACAGGTTTTCAGTTGGTTAAGATCTGGTGACTGTGAAGGCCATAATATATAATTTATATCATTTTCATACTCCTCAGTGAGGCCTCATGTCCTGTGGATGTGGGCATACAACTACATGGGTTGAACAGATACATGTGTTTTAATCAGATACCATTAGGAAGTGCACATTTTCCCAGGTTCACATGGCATTTGGTTAGGTGATTTTTTTTTACTTTCATGTGCGGGAGTCATGGGAGGAGGTGAATCTTATATGAAGAAAGACCACATTCATTAACGCGAACATGGATGATGTCTTAATGGTGATTTGCTTGTTCATCAGTAAATGCCTGATCAGAGTTGTTGTGGTTTAAATTAGGTGAGTAGGGCTTTTTTTTTTTTCCAAAATAGAACAAAATAAATGTGTTTAAAGGTGCACTTATGTAGGATTTAGGGTGGTCTATTAGCAGAAATGGAATATAGTACTCATAAGTAAGTTTTAGTTGGTGTACTTGTAACTATGAATTGTTGTGTTTTTGTAAGCATAGAATAAGCCCTTTATACCTATATAGGGAGCAGGTTCTCTTCCATGGAGGTGCCTTGTTGCACCACAAGAGTAGCCCAGAATGGACATACCTTTAGAGAGTGCTTTCCATGTTTCACATTTTTACAAGTGGCAGCATGAGTCCAGAAGGAAGCACAGAGGACAACAAAGTAGAAGAAAAAAGAGGAATCAGCATTTGCAGGTGCTGGCTAACAAGTTTGAGAATCCAACACGGAGAATCATGTATATAATTTAGCACAGAAGTAGCAAGGAAGTGTGAGTGTAAATATTTGGACGTACACTACTGGCACCTAATGGCCATTGTAGATTCTAATACAAGTTTGGAAAGGGAGGGATAAGGGAAGGGCATTCAGTCAGCTGAATCCTACATGGTGGACATTTAATAAAAGGTACAATCGAAAATAATAATTGCAGAAGCAGGATACAAAAAACAGTCCTGAGGCTTCTTTGAGTGATTCAAATCCAGACAATACAACAGCCAGAAAAATTGGCCATACTCTCTGGATGGGAGAGATGTCCAATCCTGAGAGTTTGTGAGCTCAGGCATGCAGAAGAGGGCGGATAGCTTTTAGGTCTGAGGTGCGGTCGGCTCGGTTCATGTGTCTCAGAGGAAGCACATGTTAGTCTTCACCTTTCCTGGTTTTTAGCTGTCATACAATAGATAAGAGCTGGCTGGTGGGTGGGAATCCAGTTTAGGCCACTCTGGATTTAAGTCCAAATTCAGATACGGATACAAATATTTGGAGCATTAAATATACACAGATAGATGCATTTTTTTACACTTATGAATCACATCAGCTAAATGTCCCCCAAAGGTTTCCTGTCTGTGTGTGACTAATGCATGATACTCTGGGCAGTCTATACATAATAGACACCAGATATATTATACAATGTAATACACCAGAGGGCTATCCTAAGAGCAGTGACTTTTTTGCATTCTGCAGAATGTTTAAAGAGTATACTCCATGCTGTCAGGGAGAGTCTGAAGGAGGATGCACTTGCAGTTTAGGATATTTATTGTACATAGGAGACAGACAAATCTAAAATTTGTCAGGCAGAAGGTCAGGCGACATGCGTACAACCTTGTAGAGGCAAGAAGATACGTAAAGCAGATACACAAACAAACTCAAGAACAGTAGGCTTGGTAAAGTGAAGTAGAGTACACTGAGCATTTACTTTGCAACGCGCTTGAGTTTCGATTCAGTATTTACGTGCTTGGCGTTATGTGGAACAGGTGTGTGATTAGAAGTCCGGTTGGTGTGAACGTGAGAGTGGTGTGTTGTGTTGGGAACTGTAGTCTGTGGTGGCCATGTTTGTATGCCACGGTGCTCTGGGAAGTGGAGTCTGGAATGGATTCCAGATAAGACATGACACATACATCATAGTTGGATGAACTTCATAACAATCATGACACACATACTGAAATACTGCAATTAAATTAATAATAAAAAAAAAACACCACGACCAACAAGAAAAAACTAGTGCTAACAAGCTTACTTTGCTAATATAGCATTTATACTACCCAGGTTCAGTCTCAGTGGAATTTGTTTGGGCTTACTTTTGTTCTGACATGATCTGTGGAGGTAAAGGTCACAATCTAGTGTTATGGTACATACAAACACGCTGTGAGACAACTTAAGCTGGTGGATAATTGGCTCATTTCCTGCTTCTTTTGGTGATCGATTGGC
>JAQQZR010000019.1:5077202-5102865 GCA_030068235.1 Notoglanidium macrostoma
CTGGGTGATCCGGGGATCGAACCCAGGACCTTCTTGCTGTGAGGCGACAGTGCTAACCACCACACCACCGTGCCACCCCATTAGGGACACATTTAAAATTTTAATGTAAATGATATATCTAGATTTCTGTAAAGTTGCTTTTTGACAACGTCCATTGTTAAAAGCGCTACATAAAAAAATTGAATTGAACTCAACTTCAAACATCAAAATGGGGAAGAAATGTGACTATGGCATGGTTGTTAGTGCCAGACAGGCTGGTTTAAGTATTTCAGCAGATTGCTGATCTCTAGGGATTTTCATGCACAATAGTCTCTAGAGCTTACACAGAATGGAGAAAAAAAAAAAAAAAACTACATCCAGTGAGTGGCAGGTTTGAGGGTGGAAATGCCTTGCTGAAGAGAGAGGTCAGACAGGAATAGCCAGACTAGTTTGAGCTGTCAGGAAGTCTAAAGTAACTCATATAATCACTCTTAACAGCCATGGTGAGCAGAAAAGCATCTCTGAATGCACGACACACTGAACCTAGAGGAGGATCAGCTACAGCAGCAGGAGTCTACATTGGTTTCCACTCTTGTCAGCCAAGTACAGGAATACAAGGTTGCAGTGGGCACAGGCTCACCATAACTTGACAGTTGAAGACTGGAGAAACATCAACTGGTCTTTTTCCAATCCTCAAAAATAGATTGGTAAAGTATCCTGTGAGTAAAATATTTAAAATACTTTAGAATACATTTTAAACATGGGTAAAGTGTATTTATGTTTATTTCAGACTAGTAACTAGAAACCTAAATACAGCACTTAAAACAGCAATTCTGCCTTGGTTTCAGGTGGTTTAAAAAGTTAGTCACATTACGTCATATATTCAATTCAATTCAATTCAATTTTATTTGTATAGCGCTTTTAACAACAGACATTGTCTCAACATATCTCATATAACATGCAGCACTGGAGTGGTTCAGAAGTTGCACAGTTGCTGCTATAGGATGTAGTTTTATTCTTTTAGTCTTCGCATTAAACTACCTCCTTTTATACTAATTGAACCCCCAGGGGACTTAAACAGAGATATTTTTTTACAGCATAATTTGTGAACATCTTGGGCAAGTCACTGACTATTATGATTACTGCAAAACAAAATGTTTTGTTGCTTATCAAAGCAAAATATAACTTTTTCTTTCAGGAGATGTTTATGTAACATTTATGGAAGGACTCTGGGGTTACATGAGTCTGGTGTCAGTGCTTTTTATCTTGACAGTCTCCGGTACAAAGGAGATTGCTCTTCACAGTTTCTCAGTAACGTGACAAGCTGCATATTTTTCATGCTTATTAACTTCAAGAGAGAGAATACAGAAAAGGCTGGTGAATGAGCAGCTGTTTACAGCTGTTTGGACAGGAGTGATAACGAGAACTAACTTGACTCACGGATGAGCCATAACATTAAATGAGAGAGAAAATCCCAATAAATAAATAAATAAGGCTGGAGAATTTATGCAGTAGATTGTAAAGTCCCCATAGACACTATAGCTAATAGTAAGAAATATTCTTAATATAAGTTGTCAAGGCCCTCAAGATCAAATAGGAATAGGAGAAAAAGAGATGAGAAAAAAGTGATGTTCCCCAGTGTTCAGATTTAGGAATGAGAGAGAGAGAAAGAGAGAGAGAGAGAGTCCTTGAGCTATGCAAGCTCTCTGATTCTGAAGAGCTTTTTATTGTCTTCTGGTCTTGTCAAACGCCGTGAGTTCTCCAGAGCATCAGTAGCCCAGCTGAGCCTCTCCATTTATCTGCACCTGCCACAGCCTGGCAAAAGGACAAGACAGTGTGGCATTTACTAAAAAAAAATAAAAGAAAGGCAGACAAGGAAAGAGAGAAAGAGATGACTCATTGCGAGACTCTCAAAGGATCAGCAGTACCTAGGGGATGAACCGTGTTAAGACACCTTACACACACAAGCACACACCTTCACTCTCTCTCTCTCTTTCTCTTCACAGACCAGATCCCTCTATTCAATTTCCTTGGTCCATTGGGTAAAAAAATATCAGTGGTTCTGTCAGCACGTTTTTTTTCTTTGGATAGTGCATCCGCCTGAATTTTTTTTTTAATTTAAATTTCTCTATTTACTTTAATAGAGCAAGATTTATGGTATTAATTAAAAATGTGAATTTTGAATCAGATTTAAAAAGGAACCCGTCCCTTTTTAGGTTACACTGGATCGTCAGCACTTAAAATGTGATTAAACAGATTTTGTACACTACATGGTTTGTCCACTGTTTTTTGTTGTAACATTTTGAAGTATGAACTACATTATATAGCCTATTTTAGTGCTTTGGCACATCTGTACAGATATTTGTACAGATTGTACAGACATCACAGCGGTACAGATATTTCTGGGATGTGCTTTATGACATGACTACAAATTGCTGCCCAAAATAGTGCACTATATAATAAATAGGGCGTAATTTCAAATATAGAGCAGGGTCGAGGAACACTGCATTAGAAGTCCCATCTGTTGATTGAGTGAGGTTGGGTCTAGGAGGTCAGCCGAGTGAATTTCTGCACCTGAGCTTTTGTGGCTTCGATTTAAAGCAGCCTGTCACAGTGGAGGAAGATAAAACAGAAGAACTAGAGCATGTGTAATTAGACACACACACACACACTAGTGATAACAGAATATGAATACGTTATTTGGTATGAGCAGCTAATGTGTTCTAAACAGATACAAATACAGATACGAATAGAAGGGGCACTATTGTTTTGTGTTGTTGTTGTTGTTTTGTTTTGTTCCGTGAGACTAGAAATGTGCACTGGTGCCGGGATCTAGCAGGGTGCAACTAAAAATTCACCTTAGCGGGACTGTCTTACTTTCATGAGGCTGCGTGAAAGGCGCAAACTAAGATAACATTCATTAAAATGCAAGGATTCACAGTGTTTGGTCATCCTTAGTACTTGTCTGGTCAGGGTTTTGTTGGTTTAAATTAGGCTACTAATTTGTATCAATTTTGGGAAACAGAACTAACTAATTTGTTAGAAAAGGCAGGCAGTACAAACACAAATAATAATTGTGCAAGCAGGATTAAAAAACAGTCCAGCGAGTATCAGTTTCTCAAGTGTAGCCGAGGTTAAGGAACTGTCAAGGCTGAATTCACAGACCATGCTGACAGTGCTGGCATTACTGTCTCTTTGGACATATTGGTTGAAAGGAAGTGAAGAAGCAATAAAAAAACCAAAGCAAACAAACACGAATAATAATTTAAAAAACTTCCTGTTTGGACACACCCACTTCACATTTAAATCCAATTACAGTACAACTACAGATATTTGAAGTACTACACAGATTAAGACAGTGCCATTAACTAATTAGTGCTAATAACACATATACCCATAGTTCTTGAGTTCATTTTATTACTGAAATCAAGACAAGTTAACCTAAGTGCATTTAAAAGTATTCTTGAATGATTATTGTACTATAGTGCAAAGAATAAACACTGAAAATATCCTTGTTATGTCCAGTTAACAAAATTAACCTGACAGCATTGATTGGCACTGAAGATGACATCTGATGCACAGATCTTGTCTAAGCAAGATCTGAATAGTTTCATATTGTGAGGTATATATGTGGGTGACAACACCTATCCCGAGTCATTTTAGTTAGCCTATTCTCATCCTGGAGCTAATGCTTTAGAAAAAGCTCTTAACGTCCCCTGAAAGGTGGAGGTCATGGTTATTTTCCGCTGTCAGGTGACATTTCACACTGACCTGTCCTTGTGTGTGGCTGTAGATAGAATCATATTCTGCCTGTTTATTATTAACAACATGGGCTTACTACTAGCCATACATTCATAACTGTAATTATGTAAAATTAATAAAGTGAAATGAATTAGAACTATACCTAGAATTGTAGAGACTGCACCTATGTAATTAAACTACTTTATAATAAGAAATGTTATTATTACTATGACATCATACAATTCAAATTGTAAGACATTTTAAGACAATTCTTGTCATTTGTCAATGAACATCACCTATTAGCTTATCCTCATGCATGTGCTGAGCATTTTCATCATTACTGATTTTATTAAATACTGGATGGACTTATATTGCTGATAAATAATACAGACTGATTTGGCAAGTTCTACTCCTATGGCATATTTTTTCTTAATAGTGGACTTCAGCTTTGCCAAGTCTTTTTAGGGGAAAGTAGCTAATTCATGTTCAAGAAGATGATAGAGGCCACCAGATAAGGTCCCAGACTAATTTGCATAATCATAGAATCATCATGATCATTTGGATATTAAAACAAATTACATGAAAAAAAGAAGCTCTAAAGAACGTATTTCTTCATTATAAAAAAAGAAGAGGTCTGAGAACAATGATGGTCAGTGATTGGTTGTTGGGAAACAATGGTGACAATAATTGGTTGTTGGGGAAGCAATGGTAATTGGTGATTGGTTGTTGCTAAACAATTGTGATCAGTGATTGGACATCAAGAAACAATGGTGATAAGTGATTTGTTGATGGGAAACGATGGTGATCAGTGATTGGATTTTGGGAAAGCAATGGTGACCAGTGATAGGTTGTTGGTAAACAAGTAGCTGTTAATGCTACAGTTAGGCTTTACACAGTGGTGATAACTGGACCAATTTGTATCACCAGAAGTTGTAATGTGAACTGGACAACAGTTGCTAATTTCTCCCTTATGAAATAAAGTCATGAAAAGACCTAAAATACCACTAAATCAAAAACACCTTCCTATCCTACATGGACCTTCCATTCCTACATGCTTATATGTGGGTGTGAGAACGGAGAAGATTTCTGCTAGAACAGTTATATCTATATTTGTTATATATTCTACTGCTCATTATTCATTTGTTTGTGAGTATCTTTGTTGTGCAGGTGATTCATTGCATAAATGGAATATTTATGCTGTATACTGAATATTCATTTAAATTCATCATCCACTTTTTAAAATGTAGGGCAGCCCAGAGGAACACAACACAGTAAGGTATCCAAATAAAATGTACAGCATTAATAAATATTATACATTTGCAAAAAAAATGCTGTAATTTTTGTCTATCACCAACAGAGCTGGTAGACTGCACAGTGATTCAGATGGTGTACGTTAAGTACATTAGTGAGTGTAATAAACATGAACATGAAACAAGGTGAATTACTTTCTTGTGTGAAGAACTGGGTGTTCATACACATGCCTCACAAGAAGTGCATTCAGTGCTGTGTGTTGCACAAAACTATCCAGTTGTATTCAGCTTATTTAAAGTGAAGCATAACAGCTAACAGAGGTTGGTCCAGATTTGTTTTAAGGCACTTCGAGGCTGGAGTTCAAGATGGTGGTTCAATTCTTGAGTCATCATCAGCCTCGACACTGCACCCAGACACTGTTGTAGTACCTAGTAAGGCAGGCGATTGAGCAGAGTTCTGTTGAGGAAAATGCGCTTCTATGTTGTGTTCTCAGTTCTCTGATTCAATTATTTCAGCTGAGCTACCAGGTCACTCATAGGACTCGACTGATAAATTGGCTTGCCAATATTTTTTGGGCAATATGAGCTTACTGTCTATACATCTGTATCAACGTTTATAACAACTGATAAATGACAAGTAAAAATGAAATGGAGACATAGAAGATTTGTGGTGTAGTTTGTCCACCAGGGGGCACAATGCAGCTTCACTGTTGCCAACACATGTTATCACAACAATCAGCTGACCCAAGCAGAGTCAAACAAAGTAGAAATGAGAAGTCAAACAGATAGAGACCTTAAAGTGTTTCATAGTTATATTAGCATCACATATATACTATATTTAAGTGTTGAACATGACATAAAGATTTGTTTTTACTAATGAAGTAGGCTGTACCTTGAAAACACATAATTAATTATGTGCATGTTTCTGGATGAAGAGTTATGTGTATAGTTATGTATAAAGGCTTAATTAAAGTAATTCTGTTGCATGATATTCCTGAGATCATAAACACCATTTTGAATCTTATTCAGATTCAATGCCACTGAATTAATAGTGTTTGACATTTTTTTTAATCAAAGGCTTCCTGGTTTCCTGTTCCTTTTCCATTATCAGTTTCTTTTGTTTTGTCAGGAAAAAAGAGAGAAAAGAACATGGTAAATCAGTGCCTTTTGAGTTTTCAAGACATTACATTTTCTCCTGAACAGTTCAAACCTTTCTGTAAATCTGACAATTATTCATGAGGCAGCTGTTTCAATGACATTTCAAATTGTCTTTCAAGGGCAAAATCCAAATCATGAATATGGCAGTGTTCTGAGATAATTACACATATTGCTTTTATGTTTGCTCATCAGAATCAGAAATGGAAGGACCAAAGTTATGTCAAGCATCAGTGAGAGAAAAGTAGAATTAATTTGGCTTAATAGACCAAAACTGTGAAAAAGAGAAGCTGGAAAAAAGTGGCACAATGGGAAAGGGAGGGAATTGCACAAATATCATTCACATCATTTAAAACGTTTTTTAAGTGGTTAAATTCTAATAATAACAAAACACACAGTTGACATTTATGACCTTTCACAATACAAAACAATCAGTATCAGTGCTTCAGGGAATTCTTTGCCATGGCTTTTTCATACTAAGCAGGAATAGACTGTAATGGAATAACGGTGTTATATTTTCAGAATACAAAAGCTGATTAATATCTAATAATAGCTCAACAATGAAACTAGGGTTGAGCAATGCATTCTATATTGGTATAGTCTACTAACTATTACACTTACATTCATGAGTACTAATTTTTAAAACACTTCAAGTCTGTAATGCTCATGCCGGGTTCATGCCATATTTCCACCATATACCAAATATGGTCAGCAAAAAAAGTTGAAACCCTTTCATTCAGTCAAATCACAATCACATTCAGTCACAACAAATGCGTACATTGGTTCAACATTATTGAAGTTATTTATTGAGGTAATGAGTATTGAAGTTATTTATTATTATTACATTAACAGAATTTGTTTTAATATATCTAACATGATTTGTTCAGGTATTTCCAAAGCACTGAATAAACTTGAACTCTGTGAGCTCATGTATTGAAGTAGGTAGTTAGTGCTTTCCTCCAAGTGTGTTCAGCTGCTCTGTGACATAGCATGAGCAGCAGTCCAAAGAAATTTGTTGACTGGTTTTACATGTCTCAGAGGATGCACAAGATACCCTTCACCTTCCCCTGTTGATGAATATTTTGTGATAGGAAAGAGCTGGCTAGTAGGTGAGAATCAGCAAACAACAAATGCAAGAGGGGAAAAAAGGATAACAATGTAGTACATGTGTCGCTTCAGGACGTTTTCTAAACATAATCTGAATAAGTTCCTTTTTATGTACCCTGATTGTGAGTGTGAATCAAAAGCAAGCTTGAAAGTGTCATTACTGAAAAATGCCAATTAAGTCCATTAGTATGAAGTGCAATGTATTGCAAGGAAGAATGAAAGAGATGTGTATTGACAAGAAAAAGCAAATAATTGGCCCTAAAAAGAAAGAAGTACTGGAGTGCTAGCTATTCTTTTGTTGCATTTCCCAAGTCTAATCAAATAATCAAATTTCTTTATTTCCCTTCTGTATAAAGTCACTGCATTTGACATCTCCCTAGTGCTGACTTCACATCTGCCAGATGCTGCTGACATTTTTATTGGTTTATGATTGGGTGTAGGCTTTGTTGATGTCTTGTTTATTTTGTTTTAATTCATTTTTTCCTTTCTTCCCAGAGGAAGAAATTAATAACCAGACAGACATCTATCTATATGTTTTGTTAGAAAAATTTAAACAATACATTCTGTTGTTCTTTTCAGAATTACCTTTTTTTCCAACATTGCTAACTGTTTCTATGTAATTCAACCCTCTTGTGTCTGTATTGGCAGAGACTGAAGGAGCTTAAGCAAAGAGAATTTGCACGCAATGTCTCATCTAAGAGCTGGAAGGATGAAAGAAAGCAAGAGAAAGCACTGAAACGCCTCCATCAAATTGCCCTGCTCAAGCAGCAAAGGGATGGGTGAGGATACACCATATTTGCTATATTGTATGATTTTCAAGCAATTAAAAAACAAAGCCTTATAATAAAATATTTCAATTCACTTCCATTGGAAATACACTTCTTTTTTTTTTTTTTTACCTTTGACAACTGAGCCATCATTGCCATACACATTTCTATAGAATATAACACAAAAGTTTTATATTTCCATGAATAATATACAGTATATTGTTATTAATATTAACAATAGTAACTCCACTTTTACTGGTGTATACCACTATGTATATATCTGATGAAGAAGTAATGTACTTCAGTAGACATTGATTTAATGACAATTAAGCATAGTAGACAGAGGATAAAAGATTAAAGAATTTGTCCCCCATGCAAGCAAGTGCCTCTCAGGCTGTATATATATATATATATATATATCCTGTGAAGCAAATACATAAGGTTCTGTAATCATTTTGTATGTATCCTTTTTTGACAGTGATAAGGAGAAGAAGACAAAGGTAAAAGCTGCAGCCCAAGACCAGCAGCAAGAGAAAATAAGACTCACTGGCAGTGCCAAACCAGGATCCAAGAACATCCTATTCCAAGATCAGAATCCCAGCACTCCATCTCCAGACTTAAGCACCAAAATCCCTCAATCTGAACCAGTGCTTACAAATCAGTGCTCTCTTCGGGTTAAGTGTCCCTCTCTGCTAGCTCAAACCCCAAAAGGTCACCGGCATTCTAAGGCAGGGATCTCATTCTGTTTCTCCAAACGGGCTCACCTGAAGCTGGACTCCTTTGCATCAGTGTTCACTGATGGCTTGGATGAAACTAGTGACCACCAGGAAGTCCAGAGACAGCAGCAGAAGCTGGCCTTGCAGGCCCTCTTGTCCCAATCACCCTCACCCACACGGGATGACCAAAATATCCCTCTGGATTCAATGCCACTGAACAGTTCCAAACAGAGGGATCTACAGACAGATCAGCCCAATCAGGAAGGTAGTCTGGAGATGCAGGTGATGTACTGCACTATAGAGCCACAGAGGCAAAGTTGTTGTGATACACATGGTCCAGAAGTTGGGAGACAGCCAGCCAGTTTAAAAGATAGGGCAGCTACTAGATGCCAGAAATCAAGACAAGAAAGGGCCTATGAGGGCTTAATGGAGAGGAGCTGTCAGAAGAATCCAAGCCCTACTAACATAGATGAACATAATTGTGCTCCTGGCCAACTCAATGCACAGTACTCAAAACATGACTTACAAGGAAGTAGCAAACAGAATAATTCAGTGACTGAAAACAGTTTAGCAGAGGTTGACCTAAGCAGCAAAACTTTCTTAAATGTCCTTGGAAAAAATGGAACTAAGCTAAAATGGCCTTGTGAGCTTGTACAGTACACCTCAGATGAACCTCGTGTGTCCTACAGCTGCAATCCACTCTTCTTGAATTTCAAATGCACAGAAGGCCAAGAGAAGAGCACAGGGACAGAGAAGACAGATGTGTGCACCATCTCCGATCAACCCAACAGAGTCGAGGAGCTGACCCCAAATGTTACTAAAATTAACTTAGGCATTTTAAAACCAAAGAAACAAAAACATCGGCGGAGAAGAACAGTTCGTATGTGTAAAATAGATGCTGTTAGAAGACACAGAGTGGACTGTGCGCTCAGCAATTTTCCCCAGTCACCAGGTGAAGGACAATTTGAATTCAACAGCACCCCGGCCAGCAAACTGCACATCAAGCAGGGCTACACTGAGAAGAGGCACAAACTCAGGAACAGAAAGAGATCACAGGATGAAACACACCATCAAAACCTGAAAAGTATAATTGTAAATGCTTTTTCTGCCCCTCAGCGCCGAAGAAGGAAGCGCCAGAGGTTGCCTGCTGCTCTCCGCCTGGCGAAGCGCAGAACTCTTTTGCATGCTTCCATACAGTCTCCAGTTGGGAGTGGGGATAATTATCAGTGGTATGGCAACTCCTGCAAATCTAAACGTGATGCTACTGTGACCCCACTCAAGTCCAGCTCATGGGGAGCATTGTCAGAATTGAGGTCTGATGGGGAATGGCCTGCTTGCCAATGGGATAGACACTGTACAGCTTCTATATCAGATTCCTCCTATCTCAGGAGGAAAGGATATAGCCAGCCTTGCTCATATTTCAGAAAATCTAGTTACAGCTTCCCATACTATGGCTACAGGCAGATGTCAGACAGTCCAGACAAAGATACTGGACCTAGGGAGGAATACTGCGATTACAGAGACTCAGAACTCTACAAGGAGAGGAATTACTATGGGGTTTGTGACACACGCTGTACAATAAAGCAGAGATATAGTATAAGAAAGCATAAAAGGCACCTCAGGGAGAGCAGATATAGAGAATGCCATAACCCTGCCACAAAAAGAATTTGTTTTTATAGAGTCTATGAGGATGGTGATGATCCACATGACACCGAACGAGACTGGTGGTGCGAGAGACCAAGCCCTGATCTTAGGAGGCATAAACGAAGAAACAGGTTCTGGTTAAGATCAGTGGTGAATCATGACAGGGGGGATGAGCAATCCAGTCCTATGTTCAGACATAGCCCTGCATCCTCTAGTATCACCAGCATTTCAGACATTAGTGGAGATTGCAGTTCTTACATTAAGCAATCCTGTTCTGGGCAGAGTGACTTAAAATGGCCCGCAGAGAGATCTACTAGGACCATGCATACTCATTCAAGAGAAAACACACCAAGAGAAAAGAGTACATCACCAACATCAACAGCCATTGATAGATCACAGACAGTGCAATTAGATACCCAACCTGTTATTTCTGATTTCAGAGAAAAACTTGAACCTGTTGCACAAAACTCAAAATCCAGTCATTTGACAAAGCACAGCACATCAACTGATAAAAAAGTGGCAAATAGCAGAATATGTACTCTTTCACTCCCTTTGATTGGGAAACTCCCCTCAATAAAGAAAGGAATAAAACAGGCAGGAATACACAAAGAGAAAGGTAGCAGTAGTAACCAAGTAAAAACCATTCTAAATGATCAGTCAAAACCTGAAAGCCAAGCAGTATTTAAAACTGCACATATAGACACTCAACTTTCAACCTTGTCCCAAGCTTGTCCATCTTTATCTGATCAGAGAACTGCCAAACCATGGGCAAGCTCAGAAACACAGACAGATAGGTCTATGTCTCATGAAAATGTCATCAGAGTTCTGGGGAAGACATCAGACAAAACCCCAGATGATCCACAGCAGAGTTGCTCAATCCCTCCCTTAACAGAGCAACCTATTACCTTCACTGAGGAAGAGATGGACAAGTACAGACTTCTTCAACTTCAGGCCCAGCAGCATATGCAGCAGAAACATCTCCAAGAGCAACATGACATGCCAAGAAGTTCATTTGTTCCTCAAATGAACCAACTACCTGTTACTGGTCCTGAACCTTCAAATCAGACTGTCCCAGCCCCCTGTCTCTCATATACCATGCATCAGCATGGGGCACTTTCAGCTTTCTCTTCCTTCATCTCCTGTCCTTCGGCCTGCTTGACATCCCGCAGTTCCCCATCTGCCCACCCTCCTCTCCGGCCCACTCTCCCTCAGCCCCACTTCACCCCTCTTCCATTTCCTACTGTGTTCTATCAAGCTTCCCCGGCACTAATGCTGGCAACACACCCTATCCACCTTATTTCAGCAGCTCCCCTCCACCATGCACATCCTCATTCTCACATTGCTGGCCTAACGCTTCACCCCCCACCACATGCCTCATTGCTCCCCTCTGTGCTTACCCCAGCAGCAATGGTAGCTGGCAGGAGTCTGCAAATCCACCCTACACCACAGCCTCTGTTCCCTCATCAGGATCTTCAGCACCACCCCGGTATTGCTAGCTAGGGTTTCGTAAAGAAACAACACATCTGAAAGGAAAAGAAAAAAGTTGTAATGTGACAAAATAGAGAAAGTAAGAGGTCTATCTTTGCTACTCATAAGTGCTAGTGGACTATGGTATAGCACTTTTTGATGTTTGTTTTTGACTTGGCCAAAGGATTTAGTGTCTTGATTGTCTTCTCATTCATTCCATACTATAATTGTTTGAATGTCTGTCTTCTATTTATGTAAATGGCACTGCAGTCAAGCACTGGCCTCCCTTAAAAAAAGCTTACCCTCCACAACTGTAATTATCTTAAGTTCAACTGATGAGAAAATGTTTTTACCTGACTTAATATGAGATGTAACTTTTGGTTAATTAGCAATTTGATTCAAGTCCCTTTTGATTGGTGCATTGCAAACATTATTTGCACGTCATATAGCAGGATTAAGGGGGATCTATTCATCTACATCTAAGCACCAGAGGAGATGTCAGAGTGGCAAAAAAATGTATAGATTTGGGCATGTATGAGAATGAAAAGGAGGGATATACACGATATATAAGTGTAAGCAGCAAGTGATTTGTTGTGTCCTAAGACTAAAGCATATTCTATTCTATCTTTTAGTACAGTTAAGTGAGGTGAAAGACTGACTTAATAGACTATAATACAGAGATGTAATAATGCAATAATACAGTTTTCAATCTATTCAAATGTCTTAAGCCTTCAATAGTATTTATGTACTGTACTTTCTAATGGAAAATACATTAAAAATACATTTTAACAACATAACGCGTGTACAACCTACACTTGTCTGAATTATGTATGTTCCAGAGACTTTGTATTTACTCTTATTTTGTTAGAGCCAAACATTTTGTGACCTGTAAGATAATGTCATAATAAATTTAATGTAATCTTGTAAACTCTGTATCTTGTCATTGCTGCTGTTTGATCAACAATAAGACAGAATTACTGTATCATATGATTTCCAGTGTACACATTAATAAATAAATAGTATAATCAAATGTTTGTTATGATGGTCCAACATGTCATTTGGCTAAATGCCACAGGCATGAAATAAATTTGTTTACTGGTTGGGTAGAGCCATGAGCAATTTAGACACAAACTTTTCATATTAATCAGCTATCAGCAGTCAATGGAGTCTTCAAAGTTTCTTAAATTACAACAAATTGTAGAGATGCTAAGGTGTCCTCCCCAAAAATCACTGAATATATAAATCCATATCCAGTAACCACTTAATCCTGGTCAGTGTTTTCAATCTGTAAACACACCAGTCTATACAGACATGGGAGAACATGTAAAACTTCACACAAGTAGTGAGGTGAACTCAGGATTGAAGCAGAGACCAGTGAGCTGTGAGGCAGCAACGCCAACAATTTTTCCCCTCACTCAGCCCTTTGTAGATGTCACCAGGTGGCACTGCTTAAGAGAATTTCGTTAGCACTCTTCCAGTAAATCCACAATCGAGTCACACACCACTCCAGTTCTTTGGAACAGTTACTGGGACTGCAATCTCCCTAAGGCAAAGCATTAGCATTTGCCAGCATTTCTTTCACAGATCTAAATAAGAGTCCCACAGCTCTTTGTCTCCTTGCTGGCACTCAGGTTGCTGTGTTTGAGTTTGAGTTTTTTTAACAGTACTTCTTAACAAATTTATAATCTAAATAACAGTCACATATTTTAGAAAATGAAAAGCTATTCCATAGCTGAAGAAGTCCTCAATACTGAGAGCCACATCTACTGGATGGATGGATGTATGATCACAGTGCAAGATGTGCTCTGTGTCTGAAATTAAGGTTCAATTTACAAAGAATGAAGCTCATCACTCAAACTCAAACTCAAAAAAAGTGATATGCGAAGTGGTAGAAATGGCCAACCATAGAGCCATCATAAAGCTGAAGAAGAAATGTGAATTGAGTAAGTAATAGATAAAGGTGTTAATAAATAAAGTTTTATTAAATAAAGACTCAGAAGTAGTTGTTTATTCAGAAAACTAAACAACATGAGATGCATTCATTTGTCTGACATGCAATTAGATTCACAGTTGGTTTTATCCTAATGGAAAACAAAATACAGATTACCATGCGGTGTCTGGAAACATTTATATAGACAAATTTTGACATTTTAGTATACATTTCTGAAAACTACTGGCTTTTACTCGCAAATATGAAAAGGGTGAAAATCATATTTAAAGATGTCATTCTGATTTCACTGAAAGACACCCCACCTATCTCTACATATACAATCAAATTTATTTATGCTAAAAAACCTACATTTTTATTTACGCTCACGGTATTCAAACAATGGTATTCTCACCATTGTCACGTCACTCCACTTATTTCTGTTTATTCTAACATCAGTGGGGAAATAATTGAATATAACAGAGGTGCTCTAGTATAATATTGTTATACTCAGACACTATTTATTTATTTATTTTGGCTGTTTTCCAGAATTTTAGCCACAATTACAGTACATACACCATACGGCCAAAAGAAAGTGGACACCTGACCATCACACCCATATATGGGACTTCCCCAAACTGTTGCCGCAAAGCTTGAATCACAGAATCATCGAGAATGTCTTTGCATACTGTGACATTAAGATTTCCTTTCACTGGAACTACGGGGCATTTCCCAAACCTGATCCAGCACAACAGTGCAATTGTGCACAAAATGAGGTCCAAATTGAGTGGCCTGCACAGAACCCTGACCTCAACCCCAATGAATGCTTGGAATGCCAACTGCACCCCAGGCTTTCTCATATGACATCAGCGAATGACCTCACTAATGCTCTTGTGACTGGATAGGCACAAATCTCAACAGCGAGAGTGAAGGTTATTACAACAACAAAGGGAGGCTAAATCTGGAATGGGATGTTCAACAAAGAACATACGGGTGCTCTTGGTCAGGTGTCTATACTTTTGCTTAAATAGTGTATTGAGTATACTGTGTATTCAGTTCATTCAACTAATTCCATCACAGCACCACACTTTTTTTTAACACAGATATACACATCAGTCAGGTTTGTGCTATTGCTGAATTTTTTGCTGTTCAGTTAAGCTCAGCATGCTGTGCAGTTCACTCAGTTCAGTCCCAGCCAAATGTTACGATTTCTAGTTTGTCTTCACTCTTCAGTCCTATGGTTATGCCACATACATGACAGGTCGAGTGGCAGCTTATTCAATGTAGCAACAGCCTCTTTAGTGCTGAGCTTTCTGGCTAAGTGGGGGGTAGCTTGAGCTGCTTTTCTCTTTCTGCTGCTTTGTAATTCTATAAAGAATTTATGGAATAAAAAGTTCCTAAATATCAACAAAAGTGCTTTTAGATTTAGATTTAGAAAGTAGATTGTTTTAATCTAAAATGAGGTATATTAGCATATATTACAATATAAATTTTTGATTAACTAAATTTCTTTCTTAAAAACAATAATAAAAAAGGATAAGATTTTGTTGTTCATTTGCCTAATTGTCAGGCAGCAGGGACGGACACAAGTGCAGGTACTCAAAAGCTTTATTTGCAACCAATCAAATACTTATAGCCAGATAAGGAACTGCAAACATGCATTTTTCATAATCTGTCCTTTTCAAATACTGTGGCTGTGATTATTGGAGATCGGTAGGATGGTGACTGAACATGACAGTTCACGGATGTTGTATGTAGTGTAATGTTGATTCCAGTGTTGATGTGACACCATTGACACTAATGCAGAATGCATGACATCTAAGACTTTAAATTATAGTACTCGAGACGTTTTCACAGTATTGTACCAATTTATGGTGTATTGACATTGGGGCAGTAATGTAATGAATGTCATGAGAATGACCTGAAATGTCACAAAATGCTCTTGGACAAAATGCTCTTCACACTTGATTGTACTCCTCTATGAAAATACCATAAGTAAAAGAAATCTCCTTGACATTTATATCATTTCTTATAGATATTGCTGATACTGAAAAACAATTGGAACTTTCATTTAAGTCTCCTGATTCGTAACCAGTGCCATGATCCTTAACCTGGTGCATGATGGATCACTAACTGCAGTGCTTGTCTATTAAATTTCACTTGATTTACGTTCAGAAATCCAAGTTTTTTCTTCTTCTTTAACGCCAGTAGTATCCCTTGTCTAATATTTCTTCTAAGGAATTTTGCACTAGCATCAGTGACCAAGATAAATCTCTTGAGTAATCAAAGCACAACCTTTCTGCAGTAGAATTCTTTTCTTGGCTGCTTTGTTGATGTGTCTTTCTTTGAACAAGTATACATGAAAGCCAAAAACAGATATCTACAGTATTTATTGTGAAATTTTATAAAAAAGAAGTGTCTTCATTCTACATTTTCTGAAATGCTTGATAATACAGGACTAATATGTCATGAGAAACATTGTCGAAGCTCTATGTTTAAACATTCTTCTAGACGGGTGATTCTTCCAGATCGACATTGTACATTTCAGTGGCTGCTGTGCTCAAGCACACCTAATTAACAGTCCATTCCTTTAGTGAACATGGCATATTAGCAATTAAAAGGTGTAGTGGAGGGTCTCACAGGACCAGGACTAAGAGCTGCTACATTGCTTTGAAAATACTGCTACAGTTTTGGGGGATTTATTCAGTTTAGGAATATGATAGCAGTAAACCAGGAAATAAAGGAAAAGTCCACCCTGCAGAGTGTTCATCAACATGTTAGCCCCTACATTAGTTTCCACATTGCTGGTTGACTACATACTGATAGTGGCACTAGTGGGAATTCAACTCTGCCAAGAGAGTGATGCAGCAGTGCTTTAGTCCATTAGACTGTCCAGCTCGCTTACATCCTCGTCAGCACACTCTGCTCAACGAGGTCAGGTTGCAAAGCTTCATATTTCATGCCAAAACTGTTGCCTTGTCATACATATCATAGATTGCTAACTAGCCAAGTTGAATCTCTCTGTTGTCTATACTACTTCTACATTGGGTCATAGCAGGAAAAATGGTGAGTTCGAAAGGAATCTCTTGCCCTTTTGTTCTTAAGAGCATATCATGAAATCTAATTGTTATGTTTTACATTTTTTATCCTGTTAAACAGCATTGAAACTGCGCTGGTAATGTCCCACAGTAATAGCAATATGACACACAAGCACTAACGTCCCATGGAAATTCACGATACACCAATCAATAATTTAGCACCAGAATCACGAAATATTTCAATATAAACATATCTAAAGTGTTTCACAGTAAACTTTTCCTTCAATATCACTAAATATCTTGCTTGCCAGGCCATTTTTTTCTAATGATCACAGTCTGTCTCTCACATGAACACACACACATATTTCCTAATTCACCTCATTTGTCAAGTCAGATTTTCCCAGCAGCCATTTGGTTCAGATCCATTTGTAGCACCAGAAATATACTTTATACAATTTAAATTTCACTTTGACAAACAAAATGGTGCAAACTCCAGCACTTTTCTGCATAGAGAATAGAGAGAAATGCTATTAGACACCAATCTTCTTTTTCTTGACTCTTTTTTGACAAAGTGCCACATACCCAACTTCAGTTCTGCATCATTAAACCTCAGAAGCAATTTACTGCCAAAAGTGCCTAATCACAGGAATGGGCTTTTCACTGTGACATAAATCACACATCGTGTAGGCACTTCCATTTCTCACTAGTCCCCCTTTCATCTTCTTTCCTCATCTTTTTGATCCCTTCATGCATTGTTTCTTACTGATGTTTGTCTGTTTGTTTGTTTGTTTTTCTTCCTCACACCTTTTCTCTGTTCTAAAAGATATTTATACCATCATTCCCATTTTGTTACTTGTCAGCTTACCATTTCTTTACCTTTTGCTGTTTTGTTTCCTGTGGTGTTTTTGGTTGACTTGCTGTCACTCTTCACGTTTTCGGCTTCGACGTTTGTCTTGTTCACCAGCTCACATCCTTGCTTGCTCCCTTTTTTCCCCCTGTCTGGCTGTCGCAGACAGAAAAACAAGTGTGAAAGAAATGAAAAAGCACAGGACAAAGGAAGATAAGGGGAATATTTAAATGCTAGAGGGATAAAGAAATGAGAAGGAGGAACATGGGATAGGTGGAGGGATAGGGGGGAAAGGGGCAGAAGGAGAGATAAATTAAGCTGTCACTGTGTTTCCTGCTGCCTGCAGATGACTGATTAAATCATATTTGGAAACTCTACAATGGGCCCCTCAGCACGAGTGCCATCTTTTCACTGCATTCTTATGATCCTCTGCATAACTTCTTGTGCTTTTCATGTGTATGATTGGGTGGATTTGATCCTTGGCACCTAAATCGATTTCTTTCACTCATCACAAAGCCTCGGAAAATAAAAAATGAGGTTCGGAATCATATTAGCTTTGTTCACCTTCTGGATGATCAACCTTCGAAAGAAGCCTCAGGCATCTCTTTCTTTCTCTCCTTTCATTTAAACTTTATGAAAAAACTGCTATTACTATTAGTATTATTCTGGGTCTGGGCTTATGAGAATGTCTAATGGCTAAATGCTTTGATATGAATGCACCCGTATCAAAACTGCACAGAGGACATTATTATTTAAAACTATTTATGGTACAGTGACTGTCAGAGGCATTTCTTATTCTGAATAATGCATATACACTTACTGTTGCCGACATTGCTAGCAAGTACATTCTAGCAAAGAATAATAATAATAATAAAAAAAAAACCTACAAAATTTTTACCACCAATACATTCAGTAAAATGATATAGAGCACATTCTACTCTATGTGTTAACCAACAAAAGAAACCACATTTCCACCCTCTTGATTCCTATTGTTTAACAAAATGGAGGTTTGCAAATTCACTGTAAAGTGGAAGTAACTGCTGCTACCAAAAGCAAATATGCATCTATCATGTCACCATCCTTTCCCCTTCAGTGAATTTGCTTGCTTGCTCTCTCTCTCTCACACACAGCACTTTCTAGTCTTGACTGATAATAAGGAAGGTTCTAACAGAGAATATCTTTAGTGTATCTACTTCCATGACATGAAAGTGACATAAAATGACAAAGGAAATGTGAGTGTTCAGCTGCTGTAATTTGTGTGCTCTGTGTGCTACTAATGGCTGTGGGTGTATTTTGGACTCATCTGACATGCAGAAAAAGGCTCTGACAAGTGTCCAAGGAACAGTAGGATGCAGGAGTGTTGTTTCAAGAAATCAGTTGCCAGTTGGACATGTATCTTTCTGATACTGGTGCCATATAATCAAAGAATTTGGATACTATAATGTGCTATACAATGCTACAGAATGTTAATTACATGTGTAATTGGGGTGCTATGAACCCCAGATAACTAGCAGAGATGGTAACAATCACATGGATACCTTTTTGTTTGCAAGGGCATACATACCAATACCTTCCAACAGAGTTACAAAGTGACGTATGGTGCAGGATTTGCCAAGTTACAACACTGGTTTTGTAAGATAAGGAACTCATAATTACCCAAATTATGCATGCCACAATGTTAAGAGGAACTGACATAACTTGCTGCAAAGTTAGTCACTCTAGTGGGAGGACAGATGTTAAAAGTTTGTGACTACCTACACCTACATTTGCTTTCTGAAGATCCCATTCCAGATTTAGTCTCCCCTTTGATGTTATAATAACCTCCACACTGCTGGGAAGGTTTTCTACTATATTTTGGAACAAGGGTATGGGAATTTGTTTATTTAGCCAAAAGAGTATTACTTAGGTTATGAGATACTTTTGGGAATGGCCAAATCTGGGTGTGATGGTGTATGATTTTGAGAAGAAAACCTGGCTTTAGATCACACCAGAGTCATGTGGAAACCCTCTTTTCTATCAGAGCAAAACCTCTTCCATTCATTTTTGTTGAAATGATCTATTGCAAAAAGGAGATTTTTAGACATCTATTTCAGTTTGGCATCTTGCATGGGCTTTGAAGGAGGAGCCTCAAGAGAGTGCCACACAAAGAGGGAGATCCCATGCTGGGGGAATTGTTTTAAAATTGAGGCGTCTTGCCCCTTTCAGAAAAGTCAGAGTAAGTTTAGGAGCCCACAGAGAGTTGCTGTCCATGGCGCTGTAATATGCTGTAAGAGCTGGAACATACACATTTATTGTAGATGGGAACTGGCTCCAGCAGTCCCTGATGAAAATTTAGTATTTGTGGAATTAGACAATGCAATGGATCGAGTTCATGAGGCGAACCTCATTCACAGAACAGCTTCCACTTAAGGGCATACAAGGCTGTTGTACTAGGGGCTCTTGTGTTCAGGAGTGTTTCCTGAACTGCTAGGTTGTATTCCTCAGTCTGAGCTTCATTTAGAGGGACTAAACCCACAGTCAGAGGTGATCTGGTTAGGGATGCTAAGTCTCTACATTCATTTGGGGAAGTACGTTTGTTTGTGGAGGAAACTGCCAAAGGAGGAACTGTAACTAGCAAAAGTATCAGTGGAAGCTAAAGCCTGGTTTTCTACCAATAGGACTCTGACTTAGTTGCTGAATTCTGTGCAATGTGGGAAGAACCTAACCCTAACCCTAACCCTAACCCTAACCCTAACCCTAGGTGGAAAGGTGAACAGTAGATGTTGAGGCCAGTGGTGGGCCAGTGTATAAACCAGGGAGAATCATAATTGTCAAGTGTGTTGACTTGGTATAGGCAGTACCTTTACCTTTACTTGGTATAGGCATACCTTTGCCAAAACTGTCCCAGATCTGGGAGACAACTTCTGGTTGCTGATGTCATTCATTCTGGACTATGCACTTGACTACGCATTCCCTACACCGTTGTATCATCCTCATATATGAGGTGTGAGGCTAATCATGGATAGGCACATGGATGGACGCACCACACACACACACACACACACACACACATATATACATACATATATTTGTGGGGGGTTTTCAGATAGCCTTTATGAATGCCTTTGACAAAATAAAAAGATATTGAAATCATTCGTATGTCTAGATCAGTTAAAAGAATGCATTAACATCCTCTGAAGTACAATTAAATACATGATACCAGACGTGTTAACACGAGTTAATCAAGAGTGGGTGTGACGACACTGTGTGTGAGTACAAAGAAATGACAATCATGTAGAGGATGTTTTGCAAATGAAGTTATATTTTGAAAGTCTTAATTTCCCCTATGTATGGAGACTTTTGGGATTGTAGTAATTAAATCATGAGGGCCAGATGGACTGCCCTCAATTCCAGCTGGTTGATGTGTTCAGTGAATTGTGGGACCACACTCCTCCCCAACCTGTAAGAGAGGTTGATGTGAAAGAATATCTCTCTCCAGTGGAGCACAGCTCCAAACCAGATCCATTTTGTTAGTAAAGCTTTGCATATGGTGACCTGGTTAAGTCCAACTGGCAAGCACAATGTTGTTTGCCACACATTGGAACACATTTTAAAATGAAGTATTAACTGGGCCTGTTTTATTTTTCAAGCCATTCAAGGAAATATGTAGTGTGTCCAATTTAGCCATGTTCAGAGTGAGGGAGACATTGAAAATGAATGTGAGAGAAGAAATGCTCTAGTAATGTTTGAGTTGACAAAATAGGAAGGCAGACAATATGAACTGAGTGAAAGGTGAAATGAAGGCTGGTGATGTCTAAGGTATTGTCTTTAAATGACATTGACACTGATGCGAGCATGTTGTGAAAAGCTATAAAATTCTTATACTTTTCATTTGTTTGCAATAAAAGTCAATTTCACTTTTAATTCTGGACTAATCTACCACCTGGACAGGTTTGAACATTCCATTTCGGTAGTGCCTTAAGGATGCTAGGAATAAAATAGGGCCACTTTTTGGATCATCTGTGTTTTTTCATCAATCTTGTGTATAGTGTGTGATTCATGTCAGTGTTGTAAGACAGCACTCTCACTAGGTGATGATCTATTTATTCTGCACACTGCCATGTAATAAGTAGATTCATCTCAAGGTCCCTTAACACAACTTTCCTCCAATTATGAATTAACTTAACTGCTTTTTTGGAGTTGTTTATCTTGTAACAAGCAAGTGATACAATCAGCAGTGGAATAAATATTCCAGATTGCATAAAGCTATTATGTGGGCTATAACAAAAAACAAAAAAGCTCAGAGACAGGACTTGCAGTCCTATTGTATATTTTAGCACAGATCCTGTATCCTTTAGGATCCTCAATTCTAGTACTTGACATGACCGCATTCCTTTGCTGCTCCCACCCACTCACTTGTGCTCCTCTAAACTGTCCAAATGAGAAACATTATGGCATCTCAAATGGGCTGACATCACAGATGGGAGCAATGCTGAGACAGGATGAGGTCCTAAAACCAGTTGAAATAATGAACATGTTTTCAAAAGACAGTAATGTATGTTAAATAGTGTATGCTCACTCATTTTATACCACCGCACTGCTGCATATTTAATTCGATTGGTAAGATTGTGTTGATTCATTTTCTACTGCAGCAGGATCTTAGGTTTATACAGTATAAATGTGTTCTAAAATATTAAAAACACAGACAGGGACTTGTACAGTATTTGTGTAATTGTTGATATTGTGAAGTTTGTCATTCTCTGCATTCTTCAGCATTTTTTCTAGGTTCCTGTTCTTTTATGTTTTTGAGCATGGTAAGAGATCATGGCAGAGGGGTTTACGGTTTCTCCGTGGTGTAAAAAAAAAACTGCATTTTTTCTGTTATTAACTTCAAGATGGGGAAATAAAGGAGATGTTAAGAGGTGAGGGAAAGACTGTTTACAGCTGTTATAATATAAGTGATAAAGCAACTACTTGTTTCATGGACTTTCCAGAACATTAAATGTAAATACATCTCTGCATCCACCCATTGTCTACACTGCTTATCTGTTAAGGGTTTCGGGGACTCATGGCAAGCTGGAAGCAATCACGGCTGACTTTAAACAAGAGGCGGGGTACACCCTGGGCAAGTCGCCAATCAATCGCAGGGCTAACACAAAGATGAGCAGTCATTCATACTCACATTAAATGTAAATATACATGAATTTAAATAAAAGCATTTTGTGATGTTTTTAAATTAATAAAAATGCAACCGTTGTAAAATTGCTGCAGTATAAGAGGAATAAAACAATTCAGCATATGCTGGTCAGGATGGTAACGTTATTCTCCTCTAACAGCACATCCTGTCATGTTTTATTCCTTACTTTGCTTGTACTGACCTGTCATTTCATGTCCCTATTTTTTTCACAAGCAAAGACCTACTACTTCACACCAAGCTACACATCTCTGTGAGATCAGATTTTACTTAGCTTTCACGAAATTTCACCATTGGATTCTCTATGAAGCCTTTGAATCAGGTTTAATACAAACATGCTTGCTGTATTAGAAATATTAGTTAAAAAGCCTGATCTGTGTCAACATCATCACTCATTGAAACTTTAATACAAGCAATTGAATATAAAACTGTAAAAAATGTATCATTGAAATGTAGTCGCAAAGATATCACACTAATAATTCAGGCCTTGACAAAAATAATGTAGAATTCAGGCTGTGTAGAACCTTTTCTCCTATTACAGAGATTATTGTAGATATATTATTTAAAATATTAGCCGCTTTACATCATTTGCTTTATTACACCTCAGACTAAATTAAAAGCAGGCACTGTTGTAACCTCAAACATTGTAGCTGTTGCCTCTAACTTTGTCACTTTTTGAGCTGTTAATTAACCTTATGCATTCATTAAGGTGTTACTTATGGTCTTATTTCAGTAAGTTTGTGATTTTTGAGTATATATAAATTACATCTTCAGCCTCAGGCAAATCTAACTCACTCCAAATACACTGCGTAAAGCAATCAGGCAATAATGAGAAAAAAACCCTTCAATTTCTACCCAGGAATCCGGCAAACACATAAAAATGACCAGCGCTGAACATTCCATTCCAATAGATTAAGTTATTGAAATCAATTGAGCTCATCTAAGCTTTACTCAAAACCACAAAACTCATTTAACTTTCTCTCGAGCGCCTGAATGTCAGCAAGGACTATACTATGAACTCCCCCCAGTTGCTTTGTTTGTGGTCTAAATGGCTTATAGGAAAACATTTCAAGGATTAAAATGCTGCCCTTCAGGCAATGACATTAAAATCCAACACATGATGGAAAAATGATTGTGTTCACTTAGGAATTGATGATCATTCAAAAGATTTGGTCTCATTCAGGGTGGGCATATTGTCAGAACCTGTCATTGTTTATTATAGCAATTTAGTAATGATTCAAATTCAAATTGATTTGCTTTGATCATTTAGCATTGACAGACCGGAAGACGTTTGGTGTTGCATTCCGGAAAGTCTTTAATTAAAGTTATTGCTCTGACCAGCAATCATTTTCCATGGTTTCCTAAGACTGCCAGCAATGGAAGTGCTCTGCTCAATCACTGTGCACAAGAATCCTGTAATTAAATAATATATAATTGAGCACTTTTTATACAGTGCCTTGAATAAGTATTCACCCCTGTTGAACTTTTTGTAATGATAAAACCTGGATCTGAAATGGATTTAATTGGGATTATATGTCATGAATATACACACAATAGTCAATAATGTTATTAACATTGTTTGCAAAAATAATTTACAAATAACAGGCGTAAAAGATGCGATTAAATATTCAAGCCATGTTTGCTCTGAAACATGCTCCTGGAAGAGCAAGAGTTTGGTAGAGAGCGTACATAAACAAACATCATCATGAAAACCAAGGACCTATTAAGACAATTCAAGAAAAAGTTCTGGAAAGATATCTATCAGGGTTTGGTGATATAAAAAAATATCTGACATCCTATGGAGTAGAATTAAGTCCATTATTATAAATGTACAAATGATGGCACAATCAGAACTCCTGCCTAAAAGAGGTTTTTACTCCTACCAAAAGTAAGAAGGTTATTAGTCAGGGAAACAACCAGAAGGCCCAGTGTAACTCTGAAGGACCAGGAAAGATCCACAGCCCAGATGGAAGAAGCTGTTCAAAGGATATCCATACCACAGACATCTCAAGCTGGGTTTATTGGAAAATAGCAAGAAATAAAAGCCTTTTTGGTGACAAAATTTCTTATGAAATCCAGTTTTTAGACCCAGTGAATAAGTTCTCTGTTCTAAGGAGAACAAAATTGAACTTGTTGGCCTAGGCACGAAGCATATAGTGGGTGGAAACCCAACACTGCTCATCAGCTTGTGAGCACCATCCTCAGTGTGAAGCATGGTGTTGGTAGAATCATGTTAAAGGGATGCTTTTCAACAGCAGCAAGTTCATAAAGGTAACAATATAAATGATACAATCTAAGATAAAGGTTGACACATTAAAAATATACATATTCATATACAAAAGAAATCATTAGACTAAAACATTTAATCACAATCACTGATCATCTCAGTATGCACAGTCTAAAAAAACAGCCAGGTGCTGATATACCAGCACAGTCTCACTATGAAAGCATCAGTGTGAGCAAGATCTAAGTGCACCACCCAAATGTATATGTTCAACATATTGAACCCATTCAGACCACCCTGATTTTATGGCTTGGTGCAATCAGACGTGTTGCATAAACCCAGCATCTTTAATCATAAGTGGATGATTATTATGATGATTGTGATTTTTAGAAGATAATATTCATTGGCTGATTATTTAAATGTCTGGTGTACATAACTATCAGGTTGTTAATAACACAATGTGGCAATTTTCTCAAGGCCATGGAGTTCGATTGTCATTTTCCATGAACTCACAGCTTTCGCATGGCCAAAGCTGCAGTGGTTCCACAGCAAGTCAAGTCAAGTCAAGTCAAGTCAAGTGTCTTTTATTGTCATTTCAATGTATACATGTGGTACAGTGTACAGTTAA
>JAQQZR010000019.1:5118923-5134259 GCA_030068235.1 Notoglanidium macrostoma
CTCAACTAAGTAAAGAGAAACAACAGTCCATCATTATCCAGTCTCTTTTAAAGTCATAAAAATAAAGAAAAACATTTAATTAGAAGGTGTGTCTTATCATATATATATATATTGCCTCGCCCAGAAATCAAACCCTGGTCCCACAGTCTTTTTGTTTCAAAGGCACCGTTACTACTTGCCTTAATCAGGAATCAAACCCTGGTCTCACATTATAAAAGCATTGCTGTTATCTAACACAGACAAATCAATAAAAATCAATAATCAATAAAAAAAATTCCTTTAATTCATTCTTTGAAACATACAAAATTGTTATTTTCCATCTGTGTCTAATGGTTATAAAATACAGTATCTGAAAAGCATATATATTATATGTATCAATAGATAGCCATACATAGTCAATGCATATATTGCAATATATTGGCAAATATAAGCTCTAGTTGTCCATATATGGAAGTGTATTATTTAATATATTGCATTATATTTTCCAATATATTGCCATATGTTTTTGTTTCATAAGGGGATGGATGGATGGATGGATGGATGCCAGAATAGTGCAAAAACAAATCACCCAGAGAGTGGAGAAATTATGACTTAAATACAGTACATTAGAGTATAGAATCACAAATAACAACACTTTATATTTAATAACTATTTCTTTAATAACAACTCCTTGGTTTAAATGGTGCTGGGAGGAAATTATTGCTTCTCTATTTTTCAATTGTTTTTTCTTTTCTCTCTCTCTCTCTCTCTCTCTCTCTCTCTCTCTCTCTCTCTCTCTCTCTCTCTCTCTCTGAGGAAGACATCAATCTTCTGCAGTCACTGGCTGTACTGGGCTTTGACCCAGTAAAGAGGGAGAAAGCCCAACTAATATTGAGTTAGCTCCCACGACACACTCTTGACACTTACATACACACACGGAGTCTCTCCCGAGTCCATAGAAATAATTCTGAATTGCTACTATCTGACAGTTTTACACAAACCTGCACACTCGCATAAGCTCTCTGGAGCTTGTGTTACATATACATAGTACAGACACACTCTTGCAAACTTGGCAACATCTGCAGATAGACCTGTATCTCACAGGCTTGTGCATCTCCTAGGATGTCTGGGTAAACAGATACATCAATGTCAGACAGCATATTTCCAGTGCAGTAAACAACACTGCAAAACCATTTACCCATTATGGCACATTCTAATGGTGTGAATCAAAATTCCTTCATCTTAACTATCACATTTTTTCAACAGTCTTTCTAACAGTCCTAGTATGTACACAGATTAAGGCTGAGATTTTAAATTGCACTCATTCATGCTGCCCAGAGTAGTATTTTCCTGAATAATAATTATTAATTTCTTAATTTATTAAGAATAATAATGAATAATTAAAGATCTCATGCATGTCCTATGTCTATGTATGGTAGGTGAATTGCTGTGATATTATATTAAGATATGAGCAATGACCCTTGTTGTTTATAGTTACATGTAAGTTGGTTTTCTTTGATTTAACACTGCATGAGTTTTGAAACAATGTCAATTTCATGGACAGAAATCAGAAAATTTATTCTTTGATTGTGAGTTGAGATCATCTTAGAACACAGAATATGAACATGCTCACCAGTGGCCTGTTTACTGCAGTGTCACTGCATCCAAAGTGTTGGAAATTAATTAATTAATTAATATCTGAGGGTGCTATGATGATATCTAAAAGCCACCAAGAGGAGGATGTCATAGGATTACCTGTCATAGAAGTATCTCATGGAATGGCTACAAGTATGGTAGTGACAATGGTGAAACATAAGCAAAGCTTCTTAATGGACAGAAGAAAATATTGTATTATTATTTTGTTCACGTTCTCATTACTTTCTTCATGTTGAACAATGTTTCTGTTAGTGCAACCAGTTTCCTGTCTGTGAGCCATAAAGTTGATTTACAGCTCAAGCTGATTGATGACGAACCTAGTCTTTAATCATAAGTCTTGACATCGTTGTCCATCTTCATCATGGAGAATCATCCCATGTGACACGTAATAACCTTTTAAGAATGTTTTAATTGTCCACAGTTTGGGGATTGGGGTGTTTTGCATGTATAAAATTCTAAATTGTGATATATTCTCATTTAACACAAATACATTCAACACACACACTAGGCATGCTATAAACCTATACCAACTGTCCTATTGAAAATCCATAAAGCTGATTTGGTTTACTCATAGCGATACTTTTACGACCTTGGTGAAAGCGTTATTTAAATGTGCACTATGCAGGATTTGGAAGTTCTATTAGCAGAAATGGAAATTAGTATTTATAAGTATGCTTTCATTAGTGTATAACTATGAATCATTGTGTTTTCGTTATCTTAGAATAAGCCCTCTATATCTACATAGGGAGCGAGACGTCTTCCAAAGGTCCGCTTCCAGGACTCTGTGGTCCTCTTTACAGTGCACCACTACAATGATGACTCATGACTAATGATGTAGAAAACTGTTCTGCATTTGACAGATTGATCAGCTATATGTCTGTGCAACCAGTTAAATGAAATGGTGAGGTGTCAGTGTTATGTCAGAATGTTCAGTTCAACTAAGGGAATTAAAATGTTTGACTTTTTGTTATGCTATTCATCTGTGCTGGGGTGCTGACCTTTAGTGCAGACTAGCACATGTTTCTGGTCACTTGGTAGAAACGTTGCCTTGCAGTACTTTATTGTCAACTCTTATAACAGTGTTATGGTCAGATTGGATTCTGTCTCACTGGCAAGTTACTTTAGATAAAAGCATCTGCCAAGTGAATAAATCTAAGATGTCCACTTATGTGCAACTTGTTCACAAGTGCTTTCTGAATCTTGTTTGACATGTTCTCTGCTCTCTGCTTACTACACACTTCCCCTGCTGTCTGTGCTGTCATCGACTCTTCAGCCGTGTCTTCCCATTTACCACTCCAAGAATCAGATCTAATCTCAATTACACTCTGCCTTTTACACAGTTCCTTTATTACTTTTCACAGAAGGCAGACGGAGCATGAAACACTGTTTTAAATCACCATAACCTTCCACTTGTGGGTATTAAAGTAAACAATGAATTCTCTTGTATTTTTCCTTATCTTTTCTTCATTTTGTCCTACTGGTCCAGGATTGTTTTTTTTTTATCTCTTTTTTTCCATAAGACTTCCTCCGGAATTTTAGAGTAATTTGTTTTTTAAATACAGTATAATATTTGTGTATTTTTCTCTTTATGATAATCTTCGGTAAATCCAGTTGATATAAAATAAATGATATCAATATCAAGTAAACAAATTTGTTCTATTTATCAGGGTTTTTTTCTATTTTTTTTTCCAGTTCAGTTGCTGGAAATGCTTACAATGCAATGTATACACACCCAAAATTGGATTCTCCAGACTATAAAATACGTTGACACTGCTATTTTAGGACATCATGAATACTGTATATATTATTTCATGAAAATAAAGTAGAAATATTTGTATTAACTTTCTAAACTTGCCAAACACAGCTGTAGGCTATGAATAAAGGTGGGCGTAAAGCTATGCATAGTTTTCATTGTCATGTTTATTATTTTATATTAGACTTGATTCATTGCACTTTAAGCTAAATGCAAATGAAATCAATAAATAGCAGCTGCTTTTTGACATTCAGTGTGTTGGTGTTCTCAGAGGATTCGGAATGCAATTGTTTACTTTTTCACTTTCTGGTCTAACCAGACTGTCAAAATTTCCCCGGCCATATTGTATAAGGGAGCGAGAAAAAAATACCATAGTTGAAAAAACATTCCCAAAATAATTTTCCCAAGTCCCATAAAAGTTCATAGCTTACAAATTAAAAAATAAATAAATACATAAAGAAATAAAAACATAAAACTGATGAGAGGAAGGTTCAAGGGCTGTGGGACTCCAAGGATGGCCTTGACTTGGACTTGTCTCAGATTTATTGGCATTTGTAAAAATTAAATTTGTGCTGTCTTTTTCACATAAACAAAGTTTGACAAGAGGTAACTCCTAGAATGCATAACCTATTCACTGGTGCAATGCATTGAATTAAACCAACTAGATGAACTAATGACATGACCTTGAAAAGGATTTGATTTTCATTCTTGATTTTGACTTGGTCTCACCTTCATTTGGACTTGACTTTAACTCAAGTCCCTTAAAACTTGACTATAGTGCTAAAAATTATATTCATATATATCATGGCAAGAAAAGCAATCAGTAATTGAAAATACTGCACGATTACCAGGTAAATTTCACCTAACCAATAAATTGAGTCCATGACTAGACAGCCAGCAAAGTGGAGAATCCACTGGAGCTTCACCACATACAGTACAATGACCTGCCTGGGGAAAAAAATCCTTAAACATGGAAATACATTCAATCATATTTTCTCATCTATTTGTACTTCTTTTGTCTCAGAACAGTCTGGATGATCAGTGTACTAACTACTATCCCTATCTGTATGCTTATTTAGCTCATAGCTCACCCTTTATAGTACATAAACAATGTTTTGCTGGTCTTGCCATTGCGTTCCTTTTACTATCTTCATATTGGTACTACAGTTTTCCTTGTTTATCTGTTTTGCCGTTGCTTTCTATAGCAAGGGTGCTGTTTCTTTTTTGTTGTTGTAGTTTTTTTAATAACATAAAAACAATATGCGCTAAAATCAATACTAATAAAACATTGCATTTTCTTCTTATTTAGGTTATCCTGTGTTGGCAGTGAGATGACAACATTCGATAATGGAGAAGGAGTGTATGCAAAACATGGCACCATATTTAGCTCAAGTTAATTAAGACTGAACTTTGATGAAGGGAAAGCGAATCTGAGTGTGTTGGTTGCTGTCTCATTAAAATTGCCACTATCGCAATGCAATATGTTCCATATTGCAGTTCCTCAGTGAAATGTTGTTTTGCACTATGTGGCACCCAATCCCTGACAGACAGCTCTGAGCTCTGCGTAGGCTGGAGCCCTGCAGCAGTATTTGTGTGGTGTTTATTCACCTTCTTAATGAGTTGAAGAGCTACATTATGACTGGCTCACTGTATTCTTATTATACTAATTGACAGTAATAATCATTTATGCAGTGATGCTGATTCTACTGAATAGTGCTAGATAATTTGAATCACTCAAATACTGTAGCGTTTAGTATTCCACTAAGTAGTGTGGCTGTCCTGTGAGGTTGCCTGTTTTGAAACACAAGTTTGCATATGTTTTGACATTAACATATGTGCAGAAGCATTTATAACACAGAAAGGCTAATGAATCATTCTCACTATTTTTGTACATGCTATATAAAAGGCACAAAATATCTTTTTTTTACTCAAGTCCTGCCCAGCTTTAATCTTAGCAGAAAGGAAAGGCATAGAAATAGCAGTGCAATTTTAAAGGTGACAGTGGACACCTGTAATTGTTCCCACTTACACTAATCAGGCAATGAGGGAGAGGGAGAGACAGTGGATATGTTGAGGTGAATATTGTCAGACATTTAAAGACAGGTAGCATTTAGAACGCAATAGCCAAAAGTTATCATTATGAGTTGGCTGACTAATTGAGATAAGCATTTGGGCTGTATTGGAATAGTGCTCTATAATCATTTTAATTCCTCACTGTGTAATTGTTTGCTAGGTTCTTGGAAAAGTGGAAATGAAATGTAAATGAAATGAAGGAGTAGAACAGATAAATTTCCTAAAGTGTGATTATGCACTTGGATATATTATATATATCACATATAGTGTATTTATCCTGTTGGATATATTGTGCACCATAAGGGTGGAACCCAGTGTCACTATCTGTAACTGTTTAGTGCTCCTTCTTATCTGTATCTGTATGTGGATTAAGTGGGAGTGGCCTAAAACACTGGAAAATACTAGACGCAGAAATGCATGCACTGTCAGCATGGTACGTGAATACTGATTTTGACAGATCCTCAACCTCAGCTACATGACTTCAGTTCATAATTGGTCTCATTTAGAGATGTGTAAGGAACTGTTGTTGTTGTTGTTGTTGTTGTTGACTGAAAAATTAAATGAACAGTCTAAATGCATTATGCAGTTCCTATAACTGAACATTGCTTTTATTTGTCCTGTGAGCTTTATATCTAACCACTCACTCATGTCTGCATGAATGTATACGTAAACCTCCTGCTTGCACAACCTTTTTGTTGCATCCTGCATGATCCAAGTCCCACTGCACACCAAATGTCCTGTGAACCTTTCTGGCAAGCTTTCTCAAAACAATGGTTAGCAATGAAAAAATTAGCATGGCCAGGTTATGACAGTCCTCAATGTGGAGTAGTGAATCAACATGAACAGAATGTCCCTATGAGAGGCCACTGTGACAGTGCATTCCCATGAAGTTCCTAAACTTGTATCCAGAGGATGTATTGTTACAGGTAGCTCAATTGCACTAAAAAGTTCTCCTCTGTTCAAGAAGATAATGGAGTAAAGAAAGATAGTATGTGGGAGATTAGTGAATCCTAATTGCACCCTAATTTGGTTTTGTTCTTCTTTAGCAGGATGTACTGAAGTAGTGATTTTGTGTGTTACTTACTTTCTCAAAAGAACCTTTCCAATTTCAATGAGCCTGTGAAAGGGAAGGTTCTGGTCTCTGCATGCTAATTTGCTTTGGACATCAGTGCACAATAATTCACAATAGACATACGAAGGATCGGTTCATTGCAGTCAGTAGCTGTGGCGGGAGCACGAAACTGAGAATGAAGTTAGATTTTGGGTGAGGGGTACGGGGGTTGGTCATGATTAAAGAAAAAGCTCTGACCTGGTTGGGTGAGCAAAGACCATTTAGAAGAGGCTGACATTCACATGATGTGAAAGTCACCTTTCTGTGTTGTACATCTTAACCCATTTCAACACCCGTGACTAATTAAATTAAAATGGAAATTTTTTTTACACATTGCTACAGAAAACCAAAATGTATTAGCAGGAAATTTTTGCACATGCTTGGGAATCCATTATATTTTTTTAAGCAATGTCAGGTATACTTCTGAATGTGAACTCTTCTGAAGAGCCTGTGGACCCACTTGGGTGAGTAGATTACTCAGAATTACCCTTTGTGGTATTAAAACCAAACCGGTTCCTGTTGGTGTTCCACAAACACTCTGTGTTGGTTTCTGATGGCTTTAGAGATCATAGGGTGAAGCATTGGCTGTATCTGTTAAAGGCTTCTGCCATAAAAGTGGGATGACTGGGTCCAGTGACATCCATAATGCACAAATACAATGTGGGAAAGGCATTAACTCAAAACCAGAGATCAGAGCAATCAAGTATGGCAGAGATGAAAAAAGTGCACCTTCTATTCTTAACTATTCATTTGTTGATTAAGTTAGAACATGTACAATCTGAATAATTTGTATACTAGGAATGTACCCAATTTACAAATAAATTATTCATATTGTCTTAATTTCTCAAATGGTTTTCCAGTACTCAGAATGAGCAATTTACTAATTACTATCTCCATCTAGACTATTTTGTGTTTTATAAATTCTGGGGCTAAAACAGTAGAAGTAAAACAGTACATTTTCTTCTAATTCAGATTATCCTGAGTTTGGTCATGTTGACACTGAGATGACAACATTTGATAATGGAGGATGAGAGTGTGCACTCATGGCACTAAATTTAGCTTAAGTTAATTAAGTCTGAACTTTATTGCAGGAAAAGCTCATCTGTGTGTAGGTTGCTGTTTATTAAAAGCACAAATACAGTATTGAAGGGATTGAAGAGGAAATGTGTCCTAAACAAATATGAATACAGGTACAGACAATATGCAGATTGGTTTTTTTTTTTTTGGTTTGTTTGTTTGTTTGTTAAGAAAGCTTGCCAAAAAGTTTTACAATAAGTGTGGATTTGTCAGATGAAACAAAAAAAGTTGTGTGAGTATATGGCTTTAAAAAGAACTCGCATAAGATCTTGAGGGCGGTTGCCAGGTCTCGTAAGAATTCCCATCCCAACAGTCTCTAAAGTGAATGATACTTAAAAAAAAAAAATTCCAGTGAGCAGGTTCTGTAGATGGAAATGCCTATTATCATGATGAGAGGTCAGAAGAGAATGGCCAGACTGGTTCAAGCTGACAGGAAGGCTATAGTGACCCAAATAAACTACCTCCCTTTTCCACATTAAGGCAGATGGGCTATAAAAGTAGATGAGCACATTGAGTTTCCATCTCTTTCAGCCAAGAACAGGAATCTGAAACTGCAGTGGGCACAGTTTCACTAAACATCTAAACTGGACAGTTAAAGAAGGGAAAAAATCATTGCTAGTTCTTTTTTCCAGACTTCAGCTGTGTCCACTGTGGGTAAGAGGCTTTGTCAGTTTGCATATAATAAAATAAACAAATGTAAAAGGAATCTGAGAGTGGAAAGAGAGCCAAGGTCATGTTATCTGTCAAACTTTTTTCTCTTGATAATGAAAAAGAGTGGGTGTTATTTATGCTGGAAAACAGAAAATATATATGTGCAGAGCATCAGGTCTCCAGGAATGGGAATAGACAAAACTGTCTTGAAATATTACAAGCCTTTTTCTTGAGTTGGACCCAAATGAAAATGTATTGCACATCTTAAATTAAGATCAGTTTACATAGCTAAACAAATGCACGCACACAAACATACACCCACCCACACACACGCACACACACACACACAGTGTGCTGTTACTGTTAATGTGTTGAGCAAGTTAAGCATTGCCTCATCAGGGAATAACACAGGGTGAACAGGAACAGCCTTCTTAATGAATAAGAAGTGATCACTGACAGACATACAGTATTTGTTTTTATAGTATGTTTGCATGTGCATGTGGTTGGGGGGTGACTGGCAAATTGCATGACGGTAAATAAACAACATATGGTAGAAAGGCAGAACATAAGTGCCAGGCTTAACATTGGCCCGTAATGATTTCCACAGAGATGGCGAGCTTGAGCCAAATGTCAACCGTCCTCCTCTTTGGCCAAATTACTTAAAAAAATACAAAGAAATGAAACTGGAATGAACGTGTTTTCTTTCAGCCACTTTTCAATTATTACAAATAAGAGGGCTAGGACAGTAAATACATGTTAATGGAAAAAATGGAGAGAGATTTTAATACTGTGTATATTAGGGGTCATCAACTGGCAGACTGCGGTCCAGGTTCAGACCAAGAAAAGTGGTCCAGTGGACTGAACAGAATAATTAAAAATATACTGTAGCAGAGCTGATAAATGTATGGAAAACAATGAATGAAAAAATTCAACCCATGTCTCAATGATTCAGAGGCCATGCTACTAGTTAAATGGTGATGTGCTCACGAGTGGCGCAACATAAAAGTGCTCACCCTATCGTTGGAAAGTTTGAATCTCGACAATGTCAGAGCCATCTGGAGCCAAGGAAGCAAAAAACTGACTTTGCTCTCTGGGTGGGAAGGATGTTATACATTCTCCCCTGTCAATCACAACAACACCTAGACTGTCATGGGTGTCTGTGAGCTTATGTATGTGCAAAAGTACTTTTCTTTGAGTGTGTTATGCCGAATTTAGCAGTAAATTCGAAACGTGAATTTTTTTTGTTGGTTCAAACTGAGCAAGCTCAGGTAAGATCTGTGATCTTTTTGACTTTTTTCTTTTTTAAGAAAAAACATCATCGACAGAAAATAACAATCTGCACTAAAAGTCTAAAAGTCTGCACTAACATAAAAAATAAGTTAAAAATGGTCAAATTAAAATGCAACTTGCCATGCTACTGTAAAATGACTTTATTTAAAATGAGTTTATAATTCCTGCCTCCGCTCTTTTCACACAATAATTGGTGTCAGTCTCTGTCTGGAGAGAACCCGCATGTGATAATCAGAAACATAATCGGAAACATGGGAACATTATGTGCAGGTTGGACCATCATTCAGCTATTTTCTGAGGTATTCACTTCATTTTAGAGGGCAAAGCGCCACATACTCCCAGACAAAGCGTTTTCACTTTTTGTAATTTCATTGTTTTCATGAATCATACTTGAAGACAGTGCATGAATGATGTAGGCTTGCATTACTGTGAATTATTTAGCATTGTAGGTGATTATACTTTGATCAGCCATAACATTAAAACCACTAAAAGGTGAAGTGATTGTCTCATTACAAAGGCACCTGTCACAGTGTAGGATATAATGGGCAGCAAGTCAACAGGCAGTTCTTGAAGTTGTGCTGGAACCAGGAAAAATGGGCCCAAATTGTGATGGCTAGATGACTGGGTCAGAGCATCTCCAAAACAGCAGGTGGTCCAAGGAAGGACAACCAGTAAATCGGTGACAGGCTCAAGGGCACCCAAGGCTCATAGATGCGTTAGGTTAGGTTAGTCTGTCTGGTCTGATCCCACAGAAAAGCTACTGTAGCACAAACTGCTGAATAAGTTCATGCTGGCTAAGGTAGAAAGTTGTCAGGACACACACTGCATAACAAATTCTAATGAATTACGTTTTCTTTTACATCATGTGGATGGCCATGCATATGCAGATTACCTGGGGAAGAGATGCCACCAGGATCCACTATTGGAAGAAGTAAAGCCGGCAGAGGTAGTGTGATGCTTTGACCAACCTTGTGTCCTAGCATTCACGTGTATGTTTCTGTGACACCTATCACCTACCTAAACACTGTTGCTGACCAATTACACCCCTTCATGATAATGGTACTCTATTAGCAAAACAAACATCAAGGTGGTATTTTTTTATTTAATATTTTACACCATGCTCTTGCCACAGCTTGATTAAATATGTTCATCCTCCATTGAGGAGCTCCACTGCAGCCATGAATGCCTGCCCAGATATAATTACAGACAATGAACAATCAGTCATTTGCACAATCAGTTTGACTCTGCAAAATTAGGCTGCCTGATGCTTCTTTGTGGCTTGCATTGTGCTGTCCATTGTCATGCACAATGATTTACTGGAACTGTGTTGCACACCAGTACTTATTTTACTTAGAAATAAAATGGATACCTTTCAGAGGTTTTTTAAGTGTACAGAGCTTGCCTGCTTAATGTAAAGCTTTATTGAGTGTCACAGTTTTAAAGCAGGGTAACAAACGTTGGCCTCACACTTTGTCTGTTTTTTGCAGAGGTATTTCTACAAAGCCGACAGGTCTTGTTCTGTATGTTATGCTTGTTCTGTAGGAAAAATATTGTGCCCCAATGTGCATTTTATTTTGATGGGATGGCAATAAAATGATCTTGACTGTATATGAAACATGCCAGTTTGTTCCCATTATGTTAAAATACAGCAGTGCGGGCATCTGACAGAGGTCTGCTCTCTGCTCTGCAGTTTGGCTCCTGATGGTAGGATGTTAGAACGAGGCTGTCACTGGAATGATTAATTAAATGGAAATGGCTCCCCATTATGCAGGAGCAGTGCGCAGGATTAGACAAATGGATTGGCTCTTATTTGCATTATGGCAGTTGAACTTTTACAGAATGCAGAGCAGACATGGTCCAAGCCTCCCTCCCTCTCTCTCTCTTTCTCTCTCTCTCTCTCTCTCTCTCACTCTCTCTCTCTCTCTTTCCTCTCTTTTCTCTCATTCAGGAGCATGTTTTTATCTACCTGCTCTGATCAATAACCATCCATTTCCCTTCCTCTCTCATGAAATGATGGAATCCGAGGCTGACCCTACAATCCTCTGGGACATCAATTATAAGAAGCAGGCCTGACCCTGGCTTTTATAGAAGAAAATGTCTAGAAACCTCTAGATTATGACTCCTAGCTACAGGAAGGCTAGGGAGAAATACAGCTCCTGAGCTTTAGTTTATGTTCACATTAAGCATCAGTAGGATAAAAATATGATCTTGGTGGCTTTTATCATTGCATATTATTTCAGAAACTGCTGATCTCCTAGACTTTTCATACACAACAATCTATAGAGTTATACAGAATGGTGTGGCAAAAAAAGAAAAGAAAATCGAGTGAACAGAGGTTCTGTGAGTGTAAATGGTCAGACTGGTTCAAGCTGATTGATGGGACATCAGATATCCACTGTTTGCAACCGGTATGAGCAGAAAAGCATCTCAGAAAAGCATTTCAGTATGCTAGACACATCAGTCCATCAGGTGAATAGGCTACAACAACAGCAAACCACATCAGGCTCCACTCAGCCATATCTAATCCAGGAGGGCTGTGGATGAGGTTTCGATCTCTACATGCAGTTTCATTTGACTTCCAATAAAAAATAAGGACAAAAGAATAAAGACAAAGTCTTCACAAGATCAAATAAAAAAAAAATACCAAGTTGCTAGCTATATTACTGTATTAACTCTATCCTGTTGAGGTAGCTACAGTGTATGTTTGAGGTTACCATGTATTTATCATAGTCATGAAATATTTATTTGATGATTATTATCTGATTTAGTGTGTTCCTATGGCATTGAAATGCTGAATGTTTTATGGTCATGTATCAAGATGATTGTGATTGACCATTCATGCACCCCAAACAGCAAAAAACATTGTGCATTTTGTGAGAGTTTGTGTAGGATGGTTATAAACTTCACTAATGATGCCTAAAGGAATTCAGTCATCATAATAGAAAAAGGAGATTGTTTGTGGCTGATACTCGGGAGAAACTCTAAACTGGCCATAAATGCAAATGGTTCTGTTAAGTGGTTCCCATTCATAGGGCAACATTTTATCACTATATGGCTTTGCTTGTTGAATACTGCTTGCAGAAATGATGACTAAAAGGTGTTTGTTTGACAATAGTTGCATATTTGATATACAGTATAGCATATCTCATAAAGTAAGTTTAAATTCAAGTGGGGTATTTCATCAAAGTGTTCTTTCTTTCTAGAAATCCTTAGCATTGTATGTATTGGAGTTACTTTTATTCTCATTTTGATTGTGCGCTACTTTTCTTTATCAAATCATCTTTTGTTTAAAGAGATCACATAGTAAGTGTTTTAAGTGGTTTTAAAATCATGAGACTCGGCATAAGCCCTTTCCTTTTGACATAATGTCTAATTACCACAGCTCCACAGCTTGTTGAGAAATTTACCCAATGTGCTAGCTGTATAATGATCATTTTAGGGCACTATTATTATTTGAAAAATGTTATTAAAATGCCAACTGGTCATTAAATTTTAGTTTAATCTATTTTAGGAGGAGGGAAGGTTTCCCTGCTGAGACAGTGTACACTGGATTACTAATGGTGTTTTTTTTTGTTTTTTTTTGATACAGTGATATTATTCTTTCTCTTATTCTGGGTCTGGGCTTCTGTGATTAAAGTTCAGGCTTGCTATGAGTATTTTGCTGTCCAGCTCTCTATGTTCAGAGTACTGGTGTTGATCTAGGTATCAGAGTTTAGTTAATCTCAGTCTCAGTTCTGTAAAAGGTTTGGGTTGCTGCACTTAGGGCCTTGTGTCTGAATTTCAGTCTCACACAATAAATGCATCTTTCTTCCATTACCTTTTATTATCAACTTTTACAACTTGGTATGAAGTGTCAGATAAGCTAATGTATAACACATAATAACATAAATTATTATACTAGTATATTATTCAGGGGTCAACAAATGATTAACTCATTATAACTTATCTAAGCAAAGGAACATTCAAGTTATGTACAAACCACTGACACAAGCCAGCACGCCACATACACACTTCATCTATTCATCCATTACCTATACTGTACATCCATTAATGGCTAAAGGGAAATTGGAGCCAATCCCAGCTGACTTGAGGCAAGAGGCATGGTATACCCTGGGCAGGTCGCAAATCTATTGCAGGGTTAACACAGAGAGATGAACAGTCATTCACACTCACATTCACACCTATGGGCAATTTAGAATAGCCAATTAACCTAATCTGCATGTCTTTGGACTGTGGGAGAAAACCAGAATGCCTGGAGAAAACCTTCACAGGCATATGGAGAACATGTAAACTCCGCACAAAAATGCCCCCAGTTGCCCCGACAAGTTTGAACCTATTGCCAACGATTGCACCACCGTGCTGCCCCATATGCTTTTCATTAGATGCCAAATAACAATGATACAACATGATACTTTATACAATGATACAATGATACTTATATATATACTGTATATATATATATATATATATATATAAATAAAAGTGTATATACAGTATATATATATAGAACAATTGGAATTTGTCTATAATTGGCAAGGTAAATGATAAACAATCAGAATTAAAGCTCATGTACATGCCACCATACATAGTGTTCATACAAACATACATGTGCTCAGGTGCCATCATTAGGTTTATTCTGCTGTAAAAACCCAGGCTAAATTGACTCCTGGGTAGGGTATGCAGGCCATTTTTCCTCAGAGATAATACAGATATCTAATCATAATGAATATTGATTACTTTTGGTGACAATTGCTTTCGACTGAAGCATTCAGCTTTGCTCAATGTTTGTTCTCCATGGAGGCCATCACCATAGGGTCTGCTTTGCTAATCAGCAAAATTTAAGTATTGACGGGTGCTGAATCCTAATAAGACAAATTCTAATCAGTCTTTGTGTTTTCCATCCTAATGAGAACAGATAACATATATTCAAACATCCATAGCAGAGTTCTCATTTGCCTGGGTCAATTTTAAGAAATGACCTAAAAGATAAACTGCAATTTATCAATGTTTTAAGCTTGTTCATTAAAAAAATAAGCAGAAAGAATGTTTAACAAGGTTACCAGTCATTCGAGGCCCCATTGTTCTTAATATATGGATTACTAAATTGGTTGGTGTGGACTGCTGACAATTTAACTTGAGCCTGGATTTGCCCCTTCTTCAAAGCTGTCATAGGATTTGTTACCAAAAGAAAAAAGAAAAAAAATGGTCTCTATACTCAAACCTGACCAGGTTTATAAACAAGTTTATATTGTAGATTTAGAAGCGTTATCACTCAATTGTAATTGTTATTCCAGGTCCTTAAAATAATTAAAGATAATAATTCCACCTCTTTTGCTTCTGCTCTTGTCTAAAAACAACCTGAACAAAGATCATGACTGGATGACTTTTCATCATGTATTTATTTCCATTCTCATACTCAGGAACTCCAATTCCCAATCTGCTTAGTGGAAATGCAAAAATTCCAGTCTGTAATACACATGCGTAGTGTCTGAAGCATGGTAATACTATATGACAGTTTGGCAATGCGAGAGCTGTAGTTCTCATGCATAAACATTTTACAGCACAAATAACATGTAGTTACACTACCGGTCAAAAGTTTGGACTCACCTTCTAATTAAATTATTTCTTTATTTTTATGACTTTAAAAGAGACTGGATAATGATGGACTATTGTTTCTCTTTACTTAGTTGAGAGGTTGTTGACATAAAAGGTTATTAGTGGAATTTCTTTCCTTCTTAATGCATTT
>JAQQZR010000019.1:5134359-5144634 GCA_030068235.1 Notoglanidium macrostoma
CTGTTTGAGGTTGTGGACAGGTGTCTTTTATACTGATAACGAGTTCAAACAGGTGCCATTAATACAGGTAACGAGTGAAGGACAGAGAAGTCTCTTACAGAAGAAGTTACAGGTCTGTGAGAGCCAGAAATCTTGCTTGTTTATAGGTGACCAAATACTTATTTTCCACCATTATTTGCAAAAAATTCTTTAAAAATAAGACAATGTGATTTTCTGGATTTTTTTTCTCATTTTGTTTCTCATAGTTGAGGTATACCTTTGATGAAAATTACAGGTCTCTCTCATCTTTTTTCAGTGGGGGAACATGCACAATTGATGGCTGACTAAATACTTTTTTGCCCCACTGTATATATATATATATATATATATATATATATATATATACATACATACACACACACTCTCACCTCCCCTACTCAGGGGGGTGGTATGTGTCTTCCTAAACCTTGGGTTCTCTACAAGAGGTCTGGTAGTTTGAGGGTTCTACGCAGTATCTTAACTGTTCCTAGAACTGCACATTTCTGAACAGAGACCTCCGTTGTTTTGCCTGGCATCTGTTGGAGCCACTCTCCAAGTTTGGGAGTCACAGCCCTAAATGCTCCTATTACTACTGGAACCACTTTGGACTTCGCCTTCCAGTTCCAGTTGTTCCTTCAGGCCTTGGTACATCTCAATCTTGTCATGCTCCTTCTAAGTGTCACTCATTGCATTCAACATTAAAATAATTTTCAACTTTTCACCCTATTGATCTCTGTCCACACAGATTTTGGTGGGGAAATAATTCATTGATTAATTCAGTCAGTTCTGTTCTGTTGATTAAATTACTTGTTAAACTGCGGGACATTTGAAAGCTGGTATCTGATTACAAATTGAGTTGAGTGTACTTATGTCTATTTAGCATGCTCAGAATCATGTGTCTATGTGTGACATAATCTGCATGCTCCATGTCAGTATTTTTGTAAAAATATAATCCTTTCATTTAATTGGCAAAGTTCATAGATAAATTGGAGACCTGAGAGACCTTGTCCTTTTGTTGCTGTTCTGTCATAGATACTGACACATCTCCATCTTCTCTCCATGCAGAAAGATGGTCCCATTGGGCAGCACAGCTGCTACAACTTACAATTCTGACATTTTGCACTAGACTGTTATATCTCATTAACCTCACATTATTGAGACAATAAAATAGCTATCAGATTTTATTACTGATGTCATAAGCAGTTGATGATGATGGTGATGATGATGATGTGTGTGTGCATGTATGCACATGCGTGCATGGGGCCAATGAGTCATGGATATTCATGTTAAAATAAAAATGGCAAATTCATCATTCTCTCTTTTTCTCTGCCTTTGTTGTCCTATTCTCTCTCAGGCATTAATTAACCTAAAACAGCAATTTATGTAAAAGTTCATCTGAGTATGAAATATGTATCAGATATGCTCAAGGAAAACCTGGATGCTTCTTGTCATGAGTAAAGCATTGTGACAATGTGAATGAGTTGGTAGTATATGTCCCTGAACTGTTCACAGATTTAAAAAAATCCCAAAATGAACCACTCAGTGTCTGTCTGACTCATTCCTGATGCAAACTGATGTAACTGGCATTTGCATTAGTCTGCTCAAATTGTCAGACTGCTGTCATGCAAAATAACTGAAACCCTTCTCAAAACAGGTGCTGGTTTACTTCGAACTAAGCACATATACTGTATTTTATATACAGTAGATCATACATACTTTGATCAAAGTATCTCAGATTTGATGAACTTGACCTCTTACACTATACGGACAGAAGTATTGAGATGACTCACCATTACACCAACAGGGACTTTAATGACACTGCATTCAAATACATAGACTTTAATATGGAGTTTGCCCCCCCTTGCAGCTATAACAGCTTCCACTCTTCTAGGAAGCAGTTATGAGGTCAGGCACTGATGTTGGATAAGAAGGCCTTTCCAGACTCGCCATTGCAGTTCATCCCAAACCTGTTCGATGGGGTTAAGGTCAGGGCTCCATAAGGGCCAGTCATGTTCTTCCACATTGAACTCATCCAGCCATGTCTTTTTGGACCTTGTTTTGTGCACTGGGACACAGTCATGCTGAAATAGAAAAGGGCCTTCCCCAAACTGTGTCCACAAAGTTGGAAGCATAGCATTGTCCAAAATTGCCCTTCACTGGAGGTAAGAGGCCTAGCCCAAACCCTGAAAAATAGCCCCAGAGCATTATCCCTCCTCCACCAAACTTCACAGTTAGCACAGTACAATCAGGCAGGTAACATTCAACTGGCATCTGCTGAACCCAGACTCACCCATCTAACTGCCAAACAGAGAATCATGATTTGTCACTCCATAGAACATGTTTCCACTGCTCCATAGTCCAGTGGCTGTGCTTTACACCACTCCATCCAACACTTGGCTTTGGACTGTGGAAACCCATTCCATGAAGCTCCCGCCACACAGCTTTTGTGCTTACATTAATGCCAGTGGAAGTTTGGACCTCTTCAGCTATGGAATCAGCAGAACTTTTAGTGACCTTTACACACCATGGACCTTAGCAATCGTTGACCCTGCTCTGTAACTTTACGTGGTCTTCTGCTTCATAGCTGAGTTGCTGTTGTTCCTAAACACTTCCACTTTCCAATAATCCCAATTACAGTTGACCGTGGAATATTGCAAAGGTGGCATCCTATCACAGTACCACGCTTGGAGTCACTGAGTTCTTCAAAATGACCCATTTGATTCACAAATGTTTGTAAATGGAGACATGCATGGCTAGGCTGTTAACAGTCTAGAAAATTTAAATATGAATCAAGTTGATAGTTAATGTAACTTAAGTTACAGTGCATCCGGAAAGTATTCATAGCGCATCACCTTTTCCACATTTTGTTATGTTACAGCCGTATTCCAAAATGGATTAAATTAATTTTTTTCCTCATTCATCTTTTTTCACATTGTCATTATGGGGTGTTGTGTGTAGAATTCTGAGGAAAAAAATGAATTTAATCTATTTTGGAAAAAGGCTGTAACATAACAAAATGTGGAAAAAGTAATGCGCTGTGAATACTTTCTGGATGCACTGTATATCGAGTAATATGGAGTAGTTTGTTATTTCAATTGAGAAGGCTGCAGTTACAAGAACACTTTTATGGCATGATAACCAGAACAGGGTTAGGGTTAGGTTGAGGGCTAGGGTTAGGTCAAATAAGCTAAGCTAAATTAGGGTTAGGGTTAGGTCAAGTAAGCTAAGTTTCTTTGCCTTGCTGTACTCAGTAGGTAGCGAAACACTGGTCTTCAGGTTGTGACACCAAGTGATGGCTAGTTAGTAAAAGATGGTTACTTAAAGTTGTGCTTAGTATTTTTATGTTGTTTTTTGGACAAATGACTTTAATTACTTTTTTTCTGTTACTGTTTGTTTCTTTTACATACATTACATACTGTAGTACTGTTCATACAGCATGCGTTGTAAAACTGCATTGAGTTTTAATTGATGTTTTCTTTTTTTCAGCTCTGACTCTAGTTTAATTTAACAGTTGAAGAGAATCTAATGCAATGTTGATGAAATTTGGATTGAAAGCAAGCCTGTTTTCATTCAAAACACGTCACAATATGCAGAAACCTTTTTGCCATTTATTTATTAAAAATACTACAGTCAGTATCAGTGCTTGTCTTCGTTGTTTGCCTACAATAACTATACTGTGTAATCAGCCAGTTTGACAAACAGGGTAGTAAATGAAGCCAGTCTGCTTGAAGATATCCAGAACCCTTCCTAGCTAAATGTGCTTTTCTCATGATTTGAGCAGTTTATTTTTTAAAGACACCTACACAGACGTAAGCCATATCACCTCAGTTTGTAAGAATATATTCTGGCCTGATGTATCTGGGTAACATCTCCTAATCTCCAAATCTCCTGCATATGGCTTGCATGATGTGGGTTATAGAGGAAGAGATATCAGAATGCTGTGGCTGAACAATACCTGTTGCAACTAACCTATATTTTCAACAACTGAATATGGACCCAAAGGAATTGAGATGACATGGTTGCATTTTATCTTACATTTATTCATTCAGCAAACACTTTTATTCAAAGCCACTTTGATTTGAAACCACTTTCAGTGCAAACACTCCTTCACTAAAAAAAATAACTAATAATTTAGTCAATATGTGCTCCAAAAGATCCTTTCAGTCCTTGAAAACACACTCCCTTTTTAGCCTTCCATCAGCAATGTGAACAAAAAGGTCAAACTTGTTCATTGTCATTTGATTTGCAATACAGCTACACAATGTTTATTGCCACTCATCTTCAGTTAGAGCACTTAATACTTTTCATAGTCAAGTATTGCACTTACAGTGTTTTGCATTCAAGTATTAACACTCATGAACTTTTCCACATTTTGTAGTGTTATAACCTGGAATTGAAAATGGACTTAGCTGGAATTATCTATCACATTTATTTACAAAGAAAAAAAACAGAAAAACAAACAAACAAATAAACATAAAACATTAAGTTGTGATTGCGTAAGTGCTCACCTTGTTGGAGTGTAACCTATAAAATAGTTCTGGTGGAATTAGTTGTTACCAGAACAGTCCATCTGTGTGCAAATAAAGTGTCACATGACCTCAATATAAATACACCTGTTCCTGGATGGCCCCAGAGAGACTAAGAGGATGTATCTAAACAAATAGCATCATGAAGCCCAAGAAGCTATCAAAACAATTCCAGGTGAATGTTCTGTAAAAGTGTCAGTTTTGGATCACCAATAAGTCCATTATTTAAATAAATGGAAATTACATATATGGCACAACTGTTACTCTAAAAAAATGCTGTCCACCAGTAACCAGGTACGGAGGAGATTAGTCAGAGAAGCAACCAAGAGAGCCAAGGGGAACACTAAAAGAGTTAAAGAGATATGCAACATAGATTGGAGAAACTGTTCACATAATAACCATAACCCGAACATTCCACAACACTGGGCTTTATGGAAGTATGTTGAAAATAGGGGGGAAAAAGCCATTTGAGTTTCACAAAAGGCATGTTGGAAATTCAACAGGAAAAAGTTTCTCTGATCTGATGAGACTAAAATATTCATTGCTCATCACTCTGAGAACACTATCCCCTGAGTGAAGCATGGTGGTGGTAGCACCATATTATGGGTTGTGCTTTTTATGAGCAGAGACTAGGGAACTGCTCAGGGTTGAGCACAATATTAATGGAATAGGAAACCTGTTCCAGTCTGCAAAAGGCTTGAGACTGAGGTGGGGGTTCATCTTGCAACAGCACAATTACCCAAAGCCATGCTGGAGTGGCTCAAAACCAAGAACCTGAATGTATTAGAATGGCTCGATCAAAGTCCAGATGTCAAAATTACTAAAAATGAAAATTACTGTCTCCATTTAATCTGATGGAGCTTGAGCTGTTTTGGCAAGGAGAAAGGGTAAAAAATATCAGGATCCAGATAATTTTGGATCATCAATATCCAGATCAAATCAAACGATGTGTCTTTCAAATAAAAATTTCATTTCAATTCAAGGTTTTAACAATACAAAATGTGAAAAAAGGTGATGAATACTCATGACAAGAATCATATTTAATTGTGATCTCGCCCCTATAATTGGCAATTCATACAAACAAATAGAGTGCATATGTGATGTCAAGAGTATTGGTGAAGGCATGCACATTTATAAAATATAAATATATAATAATATAAATCTCAATATGTGCATGCAAAATTTTATATACACATATTGGTGTGTTTTTGTGTAGAGAATAGCTTATAAAAGAGACCTCTGGTGTATTAGGAAAAGCTTTAAGCTATTTGTTTTGTTTGCATGACCACATCAATATTTAACTCACACTTTGAGGACGTTAAGAGAAATAGCAGCACAGCAAATGCAAATATGTAAATAGGCTGAAAGTTCCACTCCATTTTGTTGGACTCTAGAGTGGTAAATATTTAATCACATTTGTTAATGTTGCATGAAATATTTCAATTATTTATCCGGTCTTTAATCAGTGCCCCATACCAGCCTGGCTCTTGTTGCCTCTGCAATTAATACTGCTATAGTAAGGCAAACCATAATTACTTAGTAATTAGGTTTTTGGAAGCTATCTCTGCAGGATATGGACTATTCTGAAAATGAATGGGTGAGACCTAAGAGACAGAGCAGTCAATAATATTTATGTTTTGTGTTCCCAGTTTTATATGGGCTTTTAATGAGTCTACATTAATGGATGGTGAAAATGACAGGCTTTTTTTTTTTTTTTAGAATATATATAATTCACACATTAAAAGAAGCTATAATTTTCAATTTTAGGTTTCCACATGCATAATGTTATCTATTAGAGACAGCCAGGGGCAGCTGGTTGTGATATTAGATGGGAAGGCTAAAACCTAATATCTTTCAATAGTCTGCCAATGAAGCTGTTATGGTTGAATAAGTAATGTATCATGAGTTCTCATGTATGGCATAATAAGAATAATGTGGGACTACACACATGCAAAGCTAAAGACAGATAGGCAGATCTAGCTACTTTTAGTTTCTCCTCTGAAGGCATTTTGGAAAAAAAAGGATGAGTAAATAATCCACTTTGATTGCATTAATTAATCCCACAACTATATTTCACATCATCACCACTGATGACTTGTAACCAATGTGTCAGTGAAGGGGATTAAAATGTATCAGCCAAACTGGAGATCAAATACAAGGGGTTATTTTACTCTGAGTAATTACATGACATCCTGATAAGTTGCCTGAATCTACTGTCTGGACTAGAAAAAAAATCAGCCTCACTTCTTCTTATCATGGTTTCTTATGACCATTTGTGACCATATGTGTTGCAACTGGTTTCTCAAAAGTTCAAAATAATCTACCTTTTGTTATAAATGATGCCTAATACCAGAGCATCTCCTAGATGAATACAGTATATATTTAAAATAACTTAAGGTAAATATTTGTACCTTAAGAATCACTAACGTTTTATCCTATAGCTAATTATAGTTACATCACTTGCACCTTCTCAGGTGAAAAGATACATACTAAAACTTCGAAAGAATTACCCTTGAGGTAGCCTTGGTACCACTTCTGCAATGAGGAAAAATATATTTGGTAACTTTATTTCTGAGTACATGATCACTGACCACAAGACAGGAATACAGCTTGAATAATAATACTTGTCCATATCAGGGCACCACTCATTTATATTTGGAAGTCACTTAGAGCAGCCAATCCACTTTAAAACTCCAACACTGACTATGCCACCTCTGATAATTATATACTTTGGGAAATGTTCTTTTAACATGCACAATAACCTTGAACTGATCATTTGTATTCAGTTTATCTTGGTCAGGGTGTTTATTTCAAGAGCATTTGGCAGGAAAACAGCTTTTATGGTACGGGACACAAATTCTTACATTCATTGACACCTAATGCAAATTTAAAGTTGGCAGTTGACCTACTGATATGTTTTCAAATGGTGTGAGGAAACCAAAGGAAACCGATGGAGATGCAAAACTCCACAGTAACCCAAGCTCAGGATAGAACCTAGGATCCTTTAACTGCGAGGTGGCAACATGCCACCATTCAACTTTCCAGCTTAAGAATTTTTTTTATATACATTATTAAGATGAAAGAGTACAAGGCAATTCTAATAAAGTCTCTTAAAAAATTCTGGAATACACAGTGACAAAGTAAAAATTATTCAGGGAAAATTCATTCAGCCTCTCTTTTTTTTCCAGAACTGAGCAAAATGTCCCTAAGGTGTGAATGGGTGTGTGAACGTTGAGAATATGGTGCCCTGGTGTCCCATGCAAGGTGTATTCCTACTCTGTGTCCAGTGTTTCTGGATCCTGACCAGGATAAAGTATTTTACTATCATAAAAAAGAACTGTATTTTACTATCATGAAAGTGAAAAACTTTTGAAACTGTGAAAAAAAAAACTGATTTATGGGGTTTTTGCATTTCACAGATTTTTGCATTTTAAAAGTAAGTGTAATAGTTCAGTCATCTGTAATTTTCTTTAGTTATCTTTGGTCACATTGCTCTTTCCAACTTTTGTTCTCTTTATTGTTAATAAATCCACATTCAGAAATGTCCATGCCGATCTTGGTCACAGTTCAGCTTTGGACCAGTTACAATCTATTTGCATTTTTTAAATGATACTTCATTTTCTTTATTTTATTTTAGTATTTTTTTTAACTTTTATTACTAGCTACTATTTTATATCACCACATATTCACTCCACTCCAATAGAACAGAATAAAAACAAATATTAGGTTGTAATTAGGAAAAACATAAATAATTTATGGATTAAAAGATTATAGTTATGTCTGATATCACACAATCCAGATAACTTAATTGTCAAGCTACATTAGCCAGAAGCCACTCCTAGCTCATGGCAGAAATGGCATCATACAGTTAATTACCAAGCTAATCTTAGAGGTCTCTGCAGGGATTAGAAACCCTGATTCCAAATTAATCTCTAAATGAAAAACCCAATACCTACTAAATTCAAAGAATTCACATTGTGTTTAACATTTACCACCTTAAAAAAAATGAAAAATTTGACTAAACACTGTTTCTGCTCAATGTTAAGAGTGATCCTTTTAATGTTGTAACAAATCTCAGGACTTCCCTATTCTCTTAATTAATACATGCTCAGTTTTTTACATTTTCAGAGAAGATGATGCTGTATAATAAACTTAGTGTAAAATGCTGAGAACTGCATTTTTTTGGGACATTGAGAAATAAAAGAGTAACTAGCTGTACTTGTATAATGAAAAGCAAAATAAATGGTCAAAAAGGCTACAAGAAAAGTGGCTAGAACTGTTGCATCATGGGTTTGACGCGTGATAACCTGCTTTTTGACCTGAAGGCTGTCCGTGTGGAGTTTGAATGTTCTCCCAGTGGCTGTGTGGGTTTCCTCAGGGTTCTCTGGTTTCCTCCCACTGTCCAAAGTCTTGTAAATTGCCCATAGGTGTGAGTCTGAATGGCTGTCGGTCTCTTTGTGATAGCCCCCAGGGTGTACCCTGCCTCACCCAAACAGTCCACATTGACCCTGGATAGAAGTGGGAATAAAGATGTAAAAAAAGAAGAAGATTGTCAAAAAGGCTACAGTTCATCTCTAACAAATTCCAAGTTTCATACAAAAATCGTTATTCAAGAAACTGAAATAAAGAACATAGCGCCCTTGCACAAAAAGGCGATGACATGTTTAATGTTCCTTGAAATAAGCATTGTTGAAAAGATGCGTGTGTGTGTGTGTTTATGTGTGTTTGTGTGTGTGTGTGTGTGTGTGTGTGTGTGTGTGTGTGTGTGTGTGTGTGTGTGTGTGTGTGTGTGTGTGTGCATGAATTGATGCTGAAATGAAGATAATAGAAAATGTAGAGCAGAGATGGAGCCATATGCCATATTCAGGCAGTTCACATACTCAAACTGTATGATCTGTGAATGCAATTACATTGTATTGTAGAAACTGAAGAAAGCACTGATTTAATGTGACTGAATTTGGCTAAGCAACTGATGAGTATATGCTAAAACTGCTTATATACATACAGTATGTACCAGTCAAAAGTTTGGACACTCCTACTTATTTATAGGTTTTCTTTATTTTGACTGTTTTCTACACTGTAGAACAATACTGAAGACATCAAACTATGAAGTAATATAGTAACAAAAAAGTGTTCAAACAATGTTGTATATTTTAGATTCAAAGTAGCCAGCATTTACCTTGATGGCAGCTTTACACACTATTGGTATTATTTTAAGCAGCTTCATGAGGAAGTCATCTGAAATGCTTTTCAATTCACAGTTGTGCCATGTCAAAAGTTCATTAGTGGAATTTCTTTCCTTCTTAATGGGTTTGAGATCATCAGTTGTGTTGTGTTGAGGTAGTGTTGGTATACAGTAAATAGCCCTATTCCACTGTAGTAATCCATATTATGTCAAGAACCACTCAACTAAGTAACGTGTAATGACAGTCCATTATTACTTTTATACATGAAGTGTCTCTTAAGTAATAATAATAATAATAATAAAGAAAAAACATTGAATTAGATGTATACAGACCTTGACTGATGCTGTATATATATATATATTATAGGTGTTTTTAGCCATCATATGCCCAAAGCTCACATTATTTTTAATAGCTAGTTTATTTTCCTCTGCATATTTTCCTCTGCCTGGCATGTTCTGATAAATGTATCCTCTCTTACACACACACACACACACACACACACACACACACACACACACACACACACACACACACACACACACACA
>JAQQZR010000019.1:5147275-5163732 GCA_030068235.1 Notoglanidium macrostoma
TGTGTGTGTGTGTGTGTGTGTGTGTGTGTGTGTGTGTGTGTGTGTGTGTGTGTGTGTGTGTGTGTGTGTGTTGATAAGGGTAAGGACTGTCATCAACAGTCAACCTTTTGTGTGCACTTGTTATATGTATAGTTCATGCCTTCACACCCTCTTCATTCAGAGCCTGCCTCCAGGCATGTATATAAATCTTGCTTTAACTGCCATTCTATGATCCCCACTCCTGCATTTTTCAGAAGTAATGAGGCGAAATTGGGTAAAAGGTCTTTATTATGGTTGATAAATACCCAAACCACAAAAGAGCTCCTGTAAGAGTAAACAATGAAGTGACCTAATGCACTGTAATGGTATTAAGTGGCACAAAAACAAACAAGACTGTAGTGCACATAGCAAATTATTCTAGAGCTGAGCTTAGCGTGTGGCCCATCTAATGCACATAATACTTTATACTGTATGTCTAAGAAATAACAGGATGCCATGGGCTGAAATGTGAGGCTGTACGGCAACTGGAAATTGCTTTATATTGTGTTGCTTGAGGTTTCCCCTGAGTTGGGATCCAAGCTGCTCACCTGTTTTGCAGGACTTGTTGAGCAGCTTTTGTTCCAAATAGATGTCCATGTATGACCAGGTTTCTGGTGATCGTTGATATAGTTTATATATTCTTTGTGCTCACATTAACATCTTATGATCTTCCTTGGATCACACCATCTGACACTAAACACAACCTTGGGCTAGTTCTGTACAACCAAATGTACTTCTCATCTCACATTACTAACCTGAAACATTTGTATAGATTTCTCCTTTACTATATCAGAAGAATTTGGGCATTTCTATCCACAGAGACCAGGTGATTGTTTAGCTCCTTGTTATCTCAAAATTGGACTACTGCAACTTATTCCTGGCAGGCCCTCCCCTCCATATCAACAGACCCAGAATGCAGCTGTTTTCAAGTTCTCCCATATCTCTCCATTCCTGCATTCTCACTATTGGCTTCCTGTCACTGCCTGCTCAGATTTGCAACACTGATTTTATAAATCCCAAACACTAATACTTTGTGGTTTTACTAACTTCTCACTAACCAAGACTGACTTTGCTTCCTCCCTCTGGAATTCTCTTTTTTGGAGAAAAATAGGTACTTTGACATATTCTGAAGTCCAAACATTGATGCAAATACCTGTCAGTGTACTCTCTGTCCATATTAAGAACATGATTCAGTGTATGTAGTGTGAGTCTTATCATGCTTTTCTTGATAAAGATACGTATGTATGATTGCACTGGATGTACGATTTCCAAATGATAAATTTATTTTGGATTACCATTACAGAGAAACATGATTGAATTAACATGCATTAGTTAGCTAACAAACCCAGCAAACTACTGAAAGCCCAACCCTATTTGGTTAAGTTAGGTAGCCAGCTAACATTGTTACCTTTCCTTATATATACAAAGTTGCATTCACTTCAGCATAGCTCAATAGCTTAGTTAAAATAATTGCTCAAAAATACATTCCTCAGATATAGAACAGTTTGTAATAGTTGTGTCAATTGTAAACATGTACAAAAAGTCATTTGTAAACTAATGACTTTTCACCAGAAAACATATCTCCTCAAGTAATTTCTTTGATCGTTAATTTTACTTAAGCGGATTACAACAGTGGCAAAACGTTTATTCTAGACACTGTTTTATTCTTTCCATCACTGGAAAAGTCTATAACTGAAATGAGAAGGCAATAAGAGATTATATGGGTCTGTAATGAAAAATGGTCACTACACTACATCTAGATATTATGGGGGACAGTTGCACTGTGCAGTTTTAGTGCAATAGGACAATTAATACTAGCGAAATGTTAGAGCAAGTGTTCAGGGTAAAAAAACAAGTTCAGTAGCAACATGAGCATGTGAAATGAGAAAAGCAATAAGAGCCTGCCACCAAAAAGGTATCAAATATCTGGTGTAATATGCCACTTTGATTAACATGCGAGCATATTGGACTCCAGCTGGTGTAAAATAGATTTAGGAAGAGCCGAAATGATGGTATTTTAATAATAATAATTCCTTGACTATTTAATTATAATTTTTAAAATATCCATAAATGAGGTTCATATGCATAAAACTACATTATAAACGGCTGATAAAAATTTTGTGTGACACCATATACATCTTAACTAACCCCAAACCCTCGCTTACAAAAGTGAATAAGCTGTAGTAGGAAATCAGTGAGAGCAGTTTAGCTCATCTATGTTACATACTTTCCTGGTAATGATTTCAATGCTTTCATCAAATATATAAAATGAAAAGCATTTTACATTGAGGTCATGCAAGAGAGTAGTTTGTGTGTCTTTTCTCATCCTTCAACTTGTTTGCCTAACGTCGTACTGGGTTTAATTTTGCCACTGCCAAGCAAGACAGATTTTATTGCACTAAAACAAGTACCTTACCATTTAGCTCTCATGTGGCCCTTGTGTCAGATTCTTTTTCATAAAAGAAAAAGATTTAGAATAAGACATTTTTTCCACCTGAAGTTCTGTGGCCTTGTATTTTCTGAATACATATCCTACACCACTTTTACACATTTACATCCCTTCTAAGGGCCAATTTGACCCAAGAAAAATAAATTAATTTCACTGTGTGTATCACTCTGCTCCTCTGTGTTCACCATGTTTATAAAATATTAAATGTTTTGCTTAATTGAAACATGAGTTCATGTCAAAGACACAAGGTAAGCAATTGTGAGCTTCATATCTAATATCCTGATCATGTGCAGTCTTGGGAAGGATTTAGGGGGACGCCCTTGCTACCCCAATTGGACATACCAAACAGCCACATTTTTCTAAGTGCCTAAAGTAAGTGTGAGTGACTATTTTCATTATTGTAGGTTGCAATTGTAGGAGAAGCATTTCCAGGAGTGCATTCCAACAAAGGATACTAAAACACCTTCTACATGTACCAATTGCAGCAAGTACATTTATAACACAAACACACTTCAAGATTTTGTTCAAGTGCTGTGTAGACATGTAGACATGCACATTTGAAGGGTGTTTGTTTTTCCAGTACTCAGGTTCATTATTCTAGCTCATGTACTGTAGAAATGAATGCATTTGCAACACACTGTTCTGTTTCATCCAATGTTATTTCAGAAGGATTTAATTCATTTTTGTGTAAGCATAAATGAAATAATAAGAAAAATGCATTTTGTGTGTTTTCTATTTGTTTTATAGCTGGCATTTATGTTCGCATAGCCAATCTTACTTTGAAAGAGATAAACATTTAGACATTTAACAATTAAATACATTAGTTATCAATAATAATTAATAAATGATCAAGTCATTTCACACCAAAATGTATGGCACTTTCATTAATAATAAATTAGCAGAGGCCAATTTCAAATGGCAAACAAATTAGTCATGATTATTGTTTGTAAGGGAATGAGAGACCATACAGTATTACAGTATTTACACTGGATCTATCTAATATTTGGATGTCTGTGGTGTTTTAAACCCCCAGTTATTTCCCAGGTCAATTAACCCCCAATGGAAGCAAAATGTGCCACATAAGGGTTAATGGCGATTCTGTTGTTCTGGATGTACAGATTTATTTATCATGTCTTTGTGTAAGCGTACTGACATCAAGAATAAGATCCAACATCATCTTTAGATGTTCATAATATCTTAAAAAAGTCAACATATAACTTGACGTTACTTAGTTCTTTTGTATAAATTTTGAGCATCATGCTCTCATCAGTTACCTTATGTTGTTACTCATTTGTTTATTTGTGTTTGTTTGTGTTTGCTGCCCAGGCGTTGTCTCTGTAGGCATTTCAGGTATTTATTTTGTGTATACACAGTGTGCCCCTGGACATTTCCTGGGTCTTGGACTTATCCAGGTGATCGATTGGCTGAGGCTATGAGTACATCCAGCTGTAGCTACATGCCAAGAATATGAGCATATCTAGCTGCAATTACAATAATCACACACAGAATAATGTATCATTGAGGAAAATGTGCCACCATTTACTCTGCTGGCTGTTTCTCCACTATACTTCCTGACTACCATGTAATTGGGTATATGCATGTATATGCTTGAGTGGATGTAGTTCCATCTGGGGATCCGTTAATGCTGTAGTCATCAGCTTCTTCATAGCTGAACCCAGATGGCTCTTTAATTTGGTGAGACAGTAAAATGACATCATTGAAGTCATCTTTGAACATGCTGCCACTCCAAACTTACTTTGTTCTCTGTCTATCTCTTCATCTCTCTTTTCTCCTATTCTGAAATTAAAAATATATTGCAAGTTGAGCCAACTGATGAAGACCTACTTTCAAAACCCTGTTATTATTCATTCATTATGAGATACAGTACATTAGCACACTCTCAATAGAGCAGCATAAGTAGGACACCAGCAACTTCTCTTGCAGGTTGAGGTGGGGGCCTAATGTAACAGTCTGGGGATGGTTGGTCAGAAAGTCCTTGAACAGCATCCTCACATAACTTTCCTGGTGATCAAGATGTGTCAGTGCAGTAGGAAGAGTAGTGGCAATGACATCCTCTGTAGACCTGTTCACCCTCTAGGGTGGAAGCTTGGATTTGATGTGCTGCAAGACCAGACTCTCAAAGCACTTCATGATGGCCAGTATGAGTGCAGTCAGACTGTAGTCCTTAAGGCTGCTAATGTCAGTCTTTTTTGGCAGGTGAATGACTGTGGTAGACTTCAGGGACACATGGCACTGCATGGGACACCAGTCCATCACAGGGCCCCATTCACACACACAGTCACATCTTGGTGCAATTTAGCAGCACCAATTCACATACCAGCATGTAGGTGGGAAGAAACAAGAGAACCAAGACAAAACCCAAGGGGGCATGGGAAGAAGATGTTAGTCCCCCCACAGACAGTAATCCAAACTCAGGATTAAACCGGGGGCCCTAGGGCTGCAAGCCAGCAACACCACCCACTGCAACACTGTGCAGTGAGACAGCTCCTTGGCACACAGTAGGCAGCCTAGCCTGCAGTGTTTTCCCATATTAAGAACACCAAACTAGTTCCTTTGCCTTCATTCACATGGACTCCCACAGCAAAGAGTGGAGAGAGAGAATCCTGTTCTCTCTGTTGGGCTGAAATCAATGAAGCATATTGCTTCCACAGAGGCATGTGTGATACCCTGTCTTCATGAATGTGTATTAATAGTCATGAATTAAGTTTAATATAGTATAATATAAAAGGAAACAACAGACTCTCAGCATCACAGGTCCTCCACTATAGAATTCATTCTTTTCTGAATAATCATATTTTTTCTTTAGAACAAACCTTAATTATTTGTTGCCAAAAATATATATTTTTTTGTCTCATCTGACTATAGAGTCCAGTTCCAGTCAGTGTTCCAGTAATGTGTAGAGAACTCCAGGTTTACATTTGTGGTTAGATTCAATTCAATTCAGTTTTATTTTTATAGCGCTTTTAACAACAGACATTGTCACTAAGCAGCTTCACAAAAGTATATAAATTCTGAATATAAACTTATGAATCTATACATTTATCTATACTGTATATATCTCTAATGAGCAAGCCTGTGGCGATGGCGGTGAGGAAAAACTCCCTGAGATGACAAAAGAAAGTAACCTTGAGAGGAACCAGACTCAAAAGGGATCCCATCCTCATTTGGGTCACACTGTATAGTGCAATTGCAACTGACACACTTTAATACTAGGGACAAGTTTTAGAGTGCAAGACTGTTCATGGTGATTCGAGTCCTATGCCATTGTAGCAGAACCGCTCATGTCACAGCAGTCCAATGGCATCATCACAGCTCTAGGTGTATGTTGAGGCAGTTTATATAGTGCCATATTTAACAGGAGCAAGTGGTTTCCAAGTGATGACTCCAACCAGGAGTAGGACACCGGGATGGATCAGGCAGGCCCGGAAAGCAGAAGGGGTCAGGATCACTGGATTCTCAGGAGTAGCATGTGCATCTCGACAGACAGACAGAGAGAAAGAGAGGGAGAGAGAAGAGAAAAAGTAGATTGTTAGGTATGGTCATGGTCTCCTAACGGTAAGGAACAGAGTATATTGTGTGCTGAGTGCAAGCTGGAACTCCAGCAGGGCTAGCTATAACAGCATAACTAAAAGGGAGAGCCAGAAAGTAACACAGACATGAGGGCACCCTGGGACATAAATCGGCCAGCCACTCCACAGTCAACAAACTTGAGTGAACGTGCGAGAGTGGGTGCCGACAGCATCCAGACATCCCAGTTTACCAAAACATTCTATGCCTGAGAACCCCCCAGATCTGCTCCTTTTACCTAGTAGAAGGTTATTAACAAAAGGCTTGGCTAAACATATATGTTTTCAGCCTAGATTTAAACATTGAGACTGTGTCTGTGTTAATTTCATTAACAACAAGCACTTTAGATGTAAGAGATCTAATATTTAATAGTCCTAGTTTTAGATCAAAGGTGCTGGCTGTGCATTCAGTATAATCCAGATTTATATTAATTAGGTTATTAGAACAAATTTTCTGAGCATTTATACATTTTGGTTTAACTCTGGGAACAGACACAGTCTCAATATGGTGGAACCTGAGTGACGACTCTGTGTAGCTAGCAGACAGTCGGTTTAGCCTGTTTGTCTGCTCCCTGGCCTTGGCTCTGGATTGTCACAGATTAACTAGCCCTGCCATAAGTCTATGAGCTATGCAACAAGAAATGAGAGCAGCACCTTCCCGAGTGGGATGGATACCGTCCCGCCCTAACCGGCCAGTCTTGCCCTCAAAACTACTCCAAATAAAGCCCACACTGTTTTCGGAGCACCACCTGGACAGCCAGACATTCAGCGTCCATAACCTGCTGTAAGCTACATTGCCACGCCACATTGTGATGGGGCCAGAGCATACTACTGCATCGGACATCACCATCACTAATTTAAACACCTCTACAAAATTACACTTAGTAACCTCTGACTGACGAAGGTGTATATCGTTAACTCCTACATGAATAACTATCATAGAAAACCTGTGCTTGCCTAGGACCCTAAGATTACTTGCTATGTCCGGCACCCTGACTCCCAGTATACACCTAACTATAGCTGCTGGTGCCCCTAAATGCCTGGCTAATTTAATGGTTAGTTGACAAGGATTGTTGGCAGGGAGATGGCATCTCACAGATTTGGAGATGTTTGGGTAATCTTTTGTCTCTCTAACCATCCTCCTCACATGTACTTGGAACATTACACCTCCATGCCAGCAGAGGTCCCCCTCAACTGACAACTAGGACTGTCCTTCTACACTACTTCTTTTAACTTCTTTTTGAATTCCACGTTGGATTTAACACTACAATTGTTTTAGTAATGAGATCTCAAATGTATCTTAGGAACTACACCCTATATAGATATATGTGAGATGCATGCATGGGACAGATTATGCACAACTTGGACCTTGAGCTTGAGCCAATTATTATTATTTAGCCCAAATATTGACGTGATTTGGCAGTCCTATGCCACTGTTGGGCATAAATGCAAATTACAATTACAAAACACAAAGAAATTGTGGAATGGCTTACCCTAGGGTAATATAAAATATATTGCACAATGTTCCTAGTTGGCAACTTAAGCCCCTGACTTAAATTCAGAAGGTACATCAACAATTAAGTGAAAAAAGTTGTTGGTTTATGCAGCTGCAAAAGTTGAGCAGTGGGAGGAGTGGCAGTAGCATGGTGGCCATGTGTTAGCTATGGAGAATTAGCATGTCATAAGTGATTCTGCACACCTGTGGGTGGTTAATGGCAGCCTATTTTTGTGCCTTTCTTTTGCAAGTAGATATCAAACACAAGCAAGGCTGAGGCCTGTGGAGCTGAGCAAGCCTGTGAACTTGAATGTGTGGTGTTACATTTCAAATAGTGGTTCTAAAAAGTACAGATAAAAATAATAAACTAAACAGCTCTATTCTCTAGGCTCCTATGTAGGCCTATATATAAACAGTTAAGAAGACAGTTTTAAGATATCTTTGATTGTATGGCTTACTTCTTAAAAAAGACCTCTTTCAGCTCTCATGTTGAACATGATCATCATTGAAGCCCAATACCAAATGCTTCAGATGTATCTTGCATATAAAAATGATTGAGAGTTGGGAAGTTGCAGAGTTGTGTTAAAGTGACAGATGCACATCCATCTGTCACTCACATCCATTGAAGCTAAATATAGTGTTTACATCCAGGAAACAAGAGAAGACAAATAGGAGAAGTGACATAATGAAAAGCGGATTAGTTTGTAAGGGTATGTGTGTTTAGCAATAATGGGCTCATTAATTGGCAAGTCAATATCACTGTGATATAAAATCTGCCCTTTTAGATCAATAGTTGCAGTCAGATGCTATCCATCAGTCACTGGTTGTTTTGAAAACATATTTGAGGTGGCCCCCAAAACATGGTTGTGGCTTATGCTGAATTCTGGAAAACCAGTACTATACCAGGACATCTCTACATTCAGAAAACATAAATATATTTCACAGAACTGACATGGAAGTTATTTTATTTAGGCTGTTTTCTAACCTTGCCTTGGTTGTCTGCACAGATCATGTTGGGTAAATATCATGTTTTTAAAAAATGAAGTGGTAAATGATGTCAGTCTGCCTAAAGATGTCTAAAACCATGCTAGTTAAGTGCACTTTTATCACAATTTGATAACCTTTTTCAATATTAACGGACATAAGCCTAATCAGTTAAGTTTATGATCAGTTGCTTCACTGATGCCCATGTTAAGCAATATGGCACAAATAAGATTTAATTTGGCTATAGGTAATGACAGCAATGCTGATATTCAGTGTAACAGCACAATTGTGAGTGCAGTATTTCTTTTGTACAACAGTTGCTAGCTAGCTCGTCCTGTTAAAGGTAAATCTGATGAAACTGTCATCCCTTCTTCCTTTTCATCTTCATTGGATGGTGGTGCAGTGGTCAGCACTATCGTTTCATAGCAAGAAGTTCCTGGGCTCGATCCCTGGGTCACCCACTGTGCCTTTCTGTGTGCAGTTTGCATGTTCTCCCCGTGCATGCGTGGTTTTCCTCCCACAGTCCAAAGACATGCAGATTAAGTCAACTTAGGTGTGAATTTGAGCGTGTATGGTTGTTTGTATGTGTGGGCCCTGTGGTGGACTGGCGACCTGCCCAGGGTGTACCCCGTCTCTAGCCCGAAGATGCTGGGATTGGCTCCAGCTTCCCCGCGACCCAGATGGATAAAGCGGTATAGATAATGAATGAATGGATGTCTTGCCAACCTGATGATCTTGCTAACTCTGTTGTAGTAACAGTTTCAGTAGGACTGTTGCTAGAATTGGATTTTTCCATGGCAAACACAGACAAGCAGAGTTATACTAAAGCACTCTTGGAATCTCACACAACGCTCAGCGGAATGCTGCTCGTCCAATCAAATTAGTGACCCATTACTAACTGTTGTATAGTTTATTCCAAGGCACAGAAAAGAAGATGAATGGTGCCATAGTAGAAATTCAGAAAAACTGAATTATTGTTTTATATCTTGGGTGTCAGTGAGAGCCCATCTTTACCATATGTCCTGTGAACCTTTCTGGCAAGCTTACTAAAATATATAATATATAAGGAAAATATATAAGCAATAGTGTGCCTGCTATTCATATCTTTATTTGTATCTGTTAAATATTAATATTTTATTCCTATTCAGTAATATCCCTCATAATATAAACACATCCTGGGATGTCAACACAAGACACAAGGGAGAAGACACATGTGAACACAATAATCAGGAAGGTGTGGTCCGACCAGAGCTGGAACAGACATGAGGGAAACAGGGAGAAAAAAACATAAGTGTTCATGAGTCTGCTAGAATATTTAAAATGAGTTGCATGACTGAAAGCCTTCATCAAGATTCATGATGTATTTAAATGTCTTTTTCTGCCTAGTGAGAGAATTTCATTAAAGCAGGATGTGTGAAATGGTGCAATCACTGGTGTTGAATTACCTCAGAATGAAACCTAGTCTCTAGTGAGCACTGCAGGAGTTCATCCAGCTGTAGAGAATGTAGTGGGTGCCAGTGGTGTAGGACTTCTTGGCTGTGAGGCAGTGGTTCTGCTTCCTGCATCCTCAGATCCTGATGAATGCTGATGCATATTCCAGCACTCACACATTCCCCAGTCCGTTAGCCAGATTGATTGAGAAGTGTGTGTTTGTGTGCCTATCATTACACATCACTCATGGGTGGACTTTCCGTCCATCACTTCTAAATGTGTTTTGTCACTTCAGTATAAATGAGAATGAAAAAAAAAACAGGGGACAGAAAGACAGAGTAAGTCATGCTAAAAGATGGAGGAGCAGAGACAAATGACAGAGGAAAGGGAAACCTGTCAAGCTGAATGAATCACAAGAAGAAATTAAGAGGGGGGAAAGGGACAAAAACTACATTGCAATAAAGAACGAGTAGACAGTGAAGAGGCAAAGTGGAAGAATTGAAATCGGTAAGCAGTATCAGAGATCCTGAGTACATTTCGGAGGGAATCCCTTATTCACTTTTCATACTACAGAGTTACAGAACTACAGACAATGGCTTTGGACTCATCTATATTTGATAAACCCAATCACATAGGGCCATTTACAGAAGGGTTTTCTCTCTGTGTGCTTTTTTTTCTTGTAGTGGAGATATAGATACACACTTTTCCCCATTTAAATTGAGCTGGGTTAAATTTGTACTGTAAGTATTTTTAGCATTTCCTTTTTACTATCCCATCACACTGCGCTGTCACTAATCAACTTGATCATACACTGGCAAATTTCACAGACATTTCTTCATTTTAGAAACTGGAGTTTAGCCTCAATCTTTTTAGCCTCTATTCTAGCACAAGCTGCTATACTCAACTGAGCTCACTAATTGGACTACCCTGTCTCTACATATCTACAAGATCGTGTGGCTGGTACTTGCAGGACTAAAACGAGCCCCCTCTAACTAGTTCTGTCTTCGATGGTTGTCTTTAACTTGTTTTCCGTGTTGTGAACCCTGGTGGTAATGTTTTTAAGGTCAGCTGGGTAGCATTAGGCTGTGTTTGTAAATGGATTATTCAGGATACTCAATATATTTGGTTCTTAACATCTTTACCTTGCTTGGAATTGACTTGGAAGGAAGTCAAGATTGTAATCATAACTTTTGGATTTCAGTGTATTGACATTCATCGCATAAATAGCTACCATACCTTCTAATATGCACTTGGAAAGGGAGGGGTAAAGGAGAGCATTCAGGTGGTTGAATCCTACATAGTGGTCCTTTGACTGTGTTCTGTTCTCTGCAATGATCTTCTTAGGTGATTTTAAAATTCATGTTGAGATAATTGTGTCCAAATGTCTTCCAGTCCTTTGAATTGACTTAGAATATATATTTCCCCACCCACCCTAGAGGCAAATATTATGTGCTTATTAGGTGGTACACCTCTTAACCTCAGTGACATGGATTTTGCTATGTCTGATCACAAGACCTTGGAATTGTGTACCTTTTGACTTGCCTATTCCTTCTCCATTAATCAAAAACCTAACACACTCCAACAACACTTGAGAAACTAAAAAAACATCAGTCCTTCATTCTTAATGAGACTGCCTGAGCATTTTCCAATCCTTAAATCTTCAACTCCATCCCCAAAGGCCCTAGTTAACCACTACAATAATATCCTTTCTACTACCCTTAATCAATTGCTCCCCTCAGAAACAGGCCTGACAGTGCATGCACTTGCCTATAAAGAGCATGTTTCACAGTACAAGGAGGCACTTAAGAAAGCCAAGATGGATTACTACTCCACTGTCATTAGCAACGGTAAGCCTAGAGCTCTTTTTTCTACTATGAATAAACTGCTGTGACCTGGTAACAGGTTTTTTCTGACTTCTTCTCCAGATCGTTGCTGCAATTATCTATCTGCCATTTCAGCAATCTTCTATCCCTGGGTCATTCCATACTTATATACCTGTAGAGGTGATTTCTGTTGCAAAGCTGATCAAGGCATCTAGACTATCTACCTGGATCCCATTCCTACTCTTCTGTTGAAGGTATGTCATGCTCCATTATGCCCACTCATAAGTAAGGTTGGCAGTGCTTCACATATTTCTGGTTCTGTTGGTTCAGTCTGGGTTGAGGACAGTGTACTGCCTAGGGTCACAATTTTGACCTCTTTTTTCACGTGATCGGTATTTGCTGAGGTTCTCCTGGACCTGATGCTGCTTTGACACAGTATTCCAAAACATACCCTTACACTGACTGGAAAAATGGTTGGTCTTACTGCCTTATATACAGTATACAGTATATCCTATAGTTTCATGATTATGCTGATGATATGCAGCTTTACTACACTGACCCCATTCACAGACTGCCACCTCCTGTACCTAAAGACCTTGAATGCTAATTTGATGAATGCTAATTTTCTGAGGATAAATAGCAACAAATCTGAGGCCATAATGATTGCATTACTCCAGCTACACTGAAAAAATAAAGCACAACTCCTGAATTCTTCCCGGTTATTGTGAACATGGCGTGCATTGTGGACTCGGCTGTGCGCGCTGTGCTTTCAATATCTCCGTTGCGCTTAGCGCGGAAGCACGCACTTCTATATGGGCACAAGCTACAAGGATTACAGTTCCCATGAGCACCTGCACTCCACCACATGACTATCAATGGGATGTGGGTGCATACTATTCATGGACAATCATGCTGTGTTTAAAAGGACTCATAGTTTCATAGAGCTTTGCAAAGCATCAGTCTAGCCCCGTGTACGCTATTGCCGAGCCTCGAATTTCCCGTGTTTGTGTTCTCGTGTTTTTGGACTTTGTTTTCTGTTTTTGGTTTTGCCTACTGCCTAGCCTAGTCCACTCTGTTTGCTGATCGCTCGACCCCTGTCTGTCTCTGGATTACTCTTTTGCCTGCCGTCATTGTACCTCCGCCTCTGTGTGGGTGTTTTAATAAACACTATTAATATTTATGCCGTCTCCTTACCTGCACATGTGTCCAGCTATCACCAACTTACATAACAGTTATATTGCATGTACTGTACCTTGGTTCTGGTAAAAGCCTTGGTGTCATGTTGGACTCCATAGTGTCATATAATTCACACATTAAAAACATTAACAAGACGGCTTTCTTTCACCTTACGAACACTGCCAGATTTTCCCTCCCTTTCCCTCGCTTCAGCAGAGATGCTTTTGTTGCTTCCAGGCTCGTTTTTGCAGTGCTGTTCTTTACAGACTCCTAGTCCATTGTCTGAACAAGTTGCAATATGTGCAGAACTCATCTGCTAGAGTTCTTATCTACACCAGGTCATAGAAACGTATTACTCTCACACTTAAAAAGTTACACTGGCTCGCTGTTTTCTTCCATATACATTATAAAATACTTCTTCTAGTCTCTAAGTCCCTGCATAGACTAGCTCCCACCTACTTATTTGACCTCCTTCTTCCATACACACGAGCACACACTCTCAGATCTTCTGACACTCACATGCTTGCTGCCCCTTCAGATCAACTTCAGCACAATAAGAGATAGGCTTTTAGTGTGGAACTCATTTCCTTTCTATCTCATGCAGCTCCCTTCCCCATTCTCAAACCATCTTTTCCACTTTGCTTTTGCACCCACCCAATGATTTATTTCCATTATCCTATACGTTTTAGATTGTTCTCTGTTCTTTTACATAGTTTTATATACACATCCATTTATCTTTATAATTTTTTTCCCTGCATTTTTACATTTGTTCTGTTCTTTCTCTTTTCCTTGAATGTTTTATTAAATTTACATTTAAATTGAATTGAATAAATTGAATAATGGACAACTTTTGGATGCTGAGAGTTCCTCAGGACGGCCAGTGAGCCACAACTGACCTGTCAAAAAACACCTTTAATCCTTAACTGCTTGTATAGTGTCCTCTCTCACTTGTAAGTCATTTTGAATAAAATGATCTAATTAACATTTAATGCCTCCTTAGTTTTGATTGTATAATTAAGCTGGTATGTAATGCTGTCCTTGAATGAAAGACCATTAAATGAACAATTAGCATAATAAACATCAATATAAATATTAATATGAATAAACATACATATAAAACACTTTCCCCCTATCTACATTATAACCCTTAAATAAATACAGTAAATTAATAGTCACTGTTTATATTAGATAGATGTAAAATAGAGATCATTTAGTATTTAAAAAATGTATTATTTTAAATGGCTTGTTTAACAGGTCTCTGAGCTGTTAATACATGCTTGTTCATGGCAAACGTATAAACCTTGTTGATGGCAGAGAAATATTTGGTAATAATCTGAATGAGAATTATGTTATAGTTCTATTTCAGGTTTATGTGCATTTAATAAAGTGCAAATATAGTGATTTTGAATATATGGGTTAAAAAGCAAGCCAACATAAAATTATAGTTTTAAACAGGTATGAATATGAATGTATTAGGTACTTACTGTGTACCTGTGGAGGAAATTATCGTTTGCAGAGCTGCAGATAGTGGAATGATTGAAAAACACCTCTGAGTGACACAAGGTAAATGGTAGAAGAGCTAAATCCCAAATTATTCACCCTGTCAACATTGCTAAACAATTTCCAGTGCTAACCAACTGTCTGGATCAATGCCTTGCAAAACAAGCACCGTGCTGCATTCTCATGCTCATAGCTCTCAAACTGACATCTGTTTGAAACAATAGGGCTTTAGATCTAATTCCGTATACATTTAGGATTAGGAAGAGGTGGACATGGATTTTTATTTAATTCCAGAGAACACCCTGCTTTTATAAGTCTGTATATGAAAATTGCTCTCTCTCTCTCGCTCTCTCTCTCTCTTTCTCTCTCTGTTGAAAACACTGTCAAACTACAGTATGAGTCTTTGAAGATGATATTCGTAGCAATAAGGGCAGTGAACAGCATTGCCCTCTGATGAGATTTTGAGCCAAGTATGTTTGGAAAGTGGGTTTGCATTAAATGCATAACAGGGAAGGAAATGAGGACGACGCAGAGACAATCTGCGTACGTTTTTCATTGTGTAACACAGATCCATTGGTCACAGTGATCCCAACAGCTGAGTCAGGAGAAGCTACTGACAGCATCATTTGTCTTCTTTAAAATTCTACACAATCAGATTCCATGTGTGAATGAAATTTTTTTATCTGTGGTATTTTACAACCTTTCTATCATAGAAACATAGATATAATAAATTATAATATAATATCTATACTAAAAAATATAATATAGGATAATTAATTCAGTTACAAAATAGAATAAATATGCTGTCTAGACTAATGAATTTAAAATTAAAAATTAAAAAAGTAAATTTCATAATAATGTGGCCAAATATTCACGTAATGTTTTGATCAAAAACATTCATTTAAACTTTTATTCTACATTCATTATGTCTCCTCAGGTGATCCCATACAGAGTTAGAATTGAACCAATTAAGCTGTAAGTGCTGGAGTGTTATGCTGTTAGTCATTTTCATCACAAAATGATTAAATCTCAAGATTGATTAAAATGAATAAAAGAATGAAGTTCAGTGAGAGAGTAAGGCAATAGAGGTTTCACTCATTAACCTTAGTCAATGGCTGTTTTAAGTGCTCATTGCACTGCGTGCATCCAAGCTGTACTCCTACTTTACACATAATGAGAGCCAGTGAGACACCTTCAAGGTGAAATCACCAGTGATTTACAAGGTGAAAGAGGAAAGTATGTCTTGATTGCTTTTAAATGGTTGCAGGCATGACATCCTGACCTTTTAGACACTATTTATTATGAACTCATTGATGTGTGTTTCCAGGTTTTTGTGTTAGTGACGTTAAAGTATGTTTCTGACTTTTAATCAAAGACCAAAAGATGCTGTCTGCTCACAACATGAAAGACAGATGTTAACATTTTTCATCTTTTTTCTGTTGCAAGGACAAAACAGCAAGGATGTATCTAATTACTGTCTCAAAAATTATTCATGAGCCAGCTGTTATAATGATTTGAATCTAGAGTATAAGGAAATGCAGACATTGGTGTCAATTTTATATAGGCTCACTAGGATTTGAAAGGATGGATAGTGTGTTAATTTGCTGATTCACTTACTGACTCGTTCATTCACTCACTCAGTCAGTCAGTCAGTCAGTCACTCACTCACTGCCTGCCTTCCATGGTATAGCTTCTCCTCTTCTTTTCAAAACAGTTTGAAGACATTTGGGCATCGAGGTTATGAGTTTCTGGAGTTTTGGTGTTGGAGTTTGATCCCATTCTTGCCTGATATAGGTTTCCAGTTGCTGAAGAGTTCGTGGTCGTCTTTGACGTATATTTTTTGTTTAATGATGCGCCAAATGTTCTCTATAGGTGAAAGAGCTGGACTGCAGGCGGCCGATTCAGCACCCGGACTTTTCTCCGACGAAGCCATGCTGTTGTAATGGCTGCAGTGTGTGGTTTTGCATTGTCCTGCTGAAATACACAAGGCCTTC
>JAQQZR010000019.1:5183675-5197792 GCA_030068235.1 Notoglanidium macrostoma
AGTTATTTCTGTGACCATTGTGAGTTTTTCTTTCATTGACTGAAGGGTACCAACAATTTTGTCCACGTGTGTATAGTGTTCTGGTAATGGTTATGTGTGTATTTTGACAGTGTACATAACAGAAAAGACACATTTAGGAGACCATGAAAGGCTCTGAAGTCTGCCAGCAGACCAGTTGCCAGCTGGCATAGTGTGTTGCTCTGGCATGTTTCCATCTTTCATTAGATGGCACTAACCCGTACACAAAACACACACAAACACACCCAAGATTTCAGTGACAAGTCCCATTTGAAATTGAAGAGACCTTGGTTGACAAGGTGCGTGTATGTGACTGAGTGCCATTCAAATCACGAAACATAGCGGGAGCTCGATGCCGAGTCTGAGCTATTCTGAACTAAAACACCTTCTTCTCCTCTCCCTCTGTTTTTCAAATGATTTTTATCCATTTTCCCCTTGTCCCTATTCAAAAGGCACCGAGATATTAGAATTTCACACAGATCAGGCTGTCCCTGAAAGCACACTGGGAGACCAAAGTCAATGTTCTCAAGGAGATATTGAATTCTACTAGTGCGAGTGTTCTGACTGTTAGGGGGAAAATAGATGTTAAGATCAAACTAGACACTCAGATATATAATGCTGAAAGAAAACAATTATTATGATGGTGATGATGACAAAGACAACGACTATTATTATTATTATTATTATTATTATTATTATTATTATTATTATACCAGTTGAGAACCATCACTTTTATTTTCAAGACTAGGTCTAAATTGTTTCTCTAAATGTATTCCTTTTTTCTGCATATCTTAATGATTCTTCCGATTATATTCCTTTGTATGGACTATAATCTTTCTACACCACATTTCTAAATCCCTGCCAGTAATGTTTCCCAACCCACTGGATTTAATGGCATTTAACTGCCATAAATTTTTGGCTAATCCACCTCAACCTTTTGATTATCAGTTCCTTTTCTGTTCAGTACTTTACTGCTGTTAGATCATCCTCATTCCAAATACAATGCATTAGGACAGGCATCAAAACAAGGAGCTTATTTTTCCACCCAGCTACCTGGTGACATTTACAGAATGACCAGTGTGAAATGCTCTCTTCAATAGTTTTATTTATTGAGATCAATCAAGCTCATTTAATCTTCACTCATAACCACAAAACTCATTTCATTTTCTTTTGTTCTTTTAAATGTCAGATATAACTGCACCCTGACCACTATTTCCCTGTTGCTACGCACTTGGTCTGAAAGACTAAGTCAATGAAAACAAATCAGTACATAATGAGAAAATGATTACTCTCAGTCAAAGTAAATTTCTTTGAGGGTTCTAAGAGTGGTCACAGTAATCTCAGAAGCTGTCATTGTTCATTATACTAATTAAGTAATCATTTATTTGGATTGCTTTCCTTTGATTGTTTAGACTGATGTAGTATTTCAGGAAATATTTAATTAAATTAGCCGTGTAGTCTAGCAATCATCTTCAATGGTTTTCCAAACTGACAACTACTGATGCTCTCTACTGATTCACTTTGATTGTGAATTACTGCAAGGAATGCTTATGTAATTAAACAGTATATAATTAAACACTTCATATACTTTGCAAATAGGTCAAGAAGTGACTGTCAAGCTGATTTGTGTCCTTCACTGAGTGAGAATTAATAGACAGTAAATTTTTTTAAAGTCATAGTCATGTATATAATGCATAAAATCATGCAGATTCAGGACAAGAGCTCGAGTTAATGTTCATAACATTATCATAAATCAGAATGGGATCTCAATGAGTTTGGTTTGGCATGCTTGCTTGTGCCCAACAGCCAGGTTTGAGGATTTTAGAAAGTGGATAAAGTGGTTAATGAAGATGAATGAATATTTCTCAATTTATACAGCTCACAACTGAATTGCTATAATTCACAATTTCATAACAGCTGGCCAATTTGATCAAAATGTGTATAAATTGAAGGAATAACATTCTTACATAAAATAAAGATTTAACTTGAAACAATACACACAGAAAGGCTGTGTATGATGCGGTGACAAATTTGCTACAGTGGTTATTTTTAGGAGCACTTTAAAACATCGACACTGCTAAACTGTCTACATCCTGATAGCTATCAGTAAAATAGATGCTCTGTCTGGAACTGTGGTGGGCAACTAAAAAATTCAACATGCCCTGCCAGTGTTAGTCAATCAACAAACCAAAGTGATTAATATTAAGAGCAAGGGCTTTATTACTCACAAACCCATTCTAGCTGTTCTTCTGTGCATTAATGCTGTTTTATGTACCACTTGAAATGAACTACCTCTATATCTTTTATTGCTATTGCACAAGGTCGCAGTGTCCAGGTCTATGGACACATGGTGCAAGGTGGAAGAATTCAAAGATTAAAGAATCATACATAATATTAATTCTGCCTGTTAAGGCTATTACTTTGTAAGCCACTTTCATCCAAAGCAACATAGAAGTCAGGCAAGCAAAATCCATGCATATGAATGAGTGGCTGGAGATTAAGGCTCTTCCTTAAGGGAATACTGGCTCTCTGCTAGTTCTTGGATTTGAAATCACAGTCTTTTGCTCTCTAACACAGAACATTAGCCAATGAGTCATGACATATCCCAAAAGCATCACATGAATCTCCAAACTCATTATGTTTACCAATGAACCACTTAAAAGTCTTTACTCCTATAGTCTTATTTTCAGTGAAAACAAACCTGACTGATAGCACAGTGGTGCAGAGGGTAGCATAGCTGCCTTACAGTTCCACTGTTCTGGGTTCAATCCTGACCTTGGGCTATTGTCTGTATGAAGCTTCACATGGTCTCACCATGTCTGCATGGGTTTCCTCACATCTCCCAAAAACATTCTAGTAGTTGGATTGGCTACAATTGCCCTAGGTGTGATTATGTGTGTGCATGATGCCCTGTAAAGAGCTGGTGTATCATTTACGCTTTTGGAATTCTTGGAACAGGTTCTCTGGAAATGTAGTGAAGTAATGGAATATTCTCCCTCAATTCCTTTCAAAGTATTAAAGACGGTAGAGAATACTGCATAAGATTCTGTCCAAAATCTCCAATAGTGTTGACTTTGTTTGATATCTGGTAACTAAAAACCAAATCATATGGTTTACATTATTTTCATACTCATTAAGCCATTCAGTGAGCCCCCATGGCCAGGATAAGCATTTTTCAACATACGATACACCGGAAGAGCACCGTTTTTTTCCTATAAGGTCACCTATCTGTAATATATACAGTATATAGTACTGTGCCAAAGTGTTGAACACTTCTGAAAATATTTTTGAATTCAAAAATAAAAACAATAAATGTTCTTATATACCAAAATAATTATTATAATTATTATATTTAGCAGTAGGGGCGGCACGGTGGTGCGCTGGTTAGCACTGTCGTGTTACAGCAAGAAGGTCCTGGGTTCGATCCCCAGGTCACCCAGGGTGCCTCTCCGTGCGGAGTTTGCATGTTCTCCCCGTGTATGTGTGGGTTTCCTCTGGGTGCTCCGGTTTCCTCCCACAATCCAAAGACATGCAGATTAGGTCAACTGACTACTCTAAAGTGCCCATAGGTGTGAATGCGAGTGTGTGTGTTTGTTTGTTTGTGTTGCCCCTGTGGTGGACTGGCGACCTGCCCAGGGTGTACCCCGCCTCTCACCCCAAAGATGCTGGGATTGGCTCCAGCTTCCCCGCGACCCAGACAGATAAAGCGCTATAGATAATGGCTGGATGGATATTTAGCAGTAAACAATAAAACAACCAATAAAAAATCATTCAGAATTAATAATAATATTATATTATAATATTATATATTATATTATATTAATAGCTACAATATTAAACAAATAAAACAGTAGAACAAACAACACAAACACAGATGTAAAACTAAACACAAATAAATACAAACTAAGCAAGCACAAGATACGACACACTAAATACACTAATGAAAAAGGGAGAATATAACTAAAGGATAAGAAGAAGCATAAAGAAAAGAAACAATATATTAAATAAAATGACAACGTAAACATAAATGAGTAACAACATAACAAAGAGATTATAATATGCAACCACTCTATGTTGACGTACAAAGAATTATCGCTAGTGAGTTTTCAAGAACTATACATGAGAAATATATGATATAGGAGGATATAGACAGGATAGAAAAGATATAGATTTGAGTACCAAGGAAAATGTCCAACCATAAATGAAAATAACTGCAATAAGGTAAGAGCTAGGCACGGACTAGTCCTGCTGTTCATCACTGCATAAAGTAATGGGCAAACAACTAACATTACAGAAATAATGTAATATCAGTATTCTAAGAAATTGTGAAGGGAAATTGTAATGCTTCAGCATGCAATGACATTCTAAACAATTGTGCAATTCCAATTTCGTGGGAATAATTTGGGGAAGGACGACATACTGGTGTCATGATCACAAACTTTTAGCCATATAGTGTTCACAAACTCTAGCTATTTAAAGAGTCTCACGAAGTCAATCTAAAGTGACATTTATTTCTTACGTGACCATAGGCTAAATTTATAATCATTATTTTGCCTTCAGTGTGGTGCTTTTCATTACAGAATCATTCCATAAGTGTATACCACAGACTGTTTGTATAGACCATTTTAGTAAAAATGTTAGAATGTTCCCTGAACATGCTATGAATGGTCCACTGGCTTATGGTTGCTTATAAGATAGTTTGTCATACGTGAAGCTAAACGTACAAATCTTGTTCTCTAGCACAGAAGAGCAGACTACAAAAGTCACAAATGGAGCTCCTTTATGCCTTTCTTTATTGTATTGTTCAACTGCCATTATTCATCATTACATCAAACCGCAGTGTGCTTCTGTTGGTGCCTTTTTACCTGAGTTTTGTCTGGTGTCAAAGAGGTGTAGCAACACTTTAGCATTCAGCAGCAAGATATCCAAGCTATAATATTTCTGCCATCAAAAAGTTTTTTTTCTGTCAGGTCATAAAAGGTACATTCAAAGGCTTTCTCGAAGATTAGTGCTCTTTTTTTTTTTAGAGTTGTGTTACTGGTCCTGACATGCTTTCTGAAGTCAGGAACAAAGAAAATAAGAAAGAATAAAGAAAAAGGAAGAAAGTTTACTGTTGAGCAGGAGGAAAAATAAATAAATTCAAACCAATCAAGAGATGTGTTCAAGTCTCAGTAAGAAATCTGTTTGTAATTTAAAAGGTTTTTAATTTAATTAAAATTTTATAATTTAAAGGAAATTATTACACAGCACCGATCCATCATGATCCTGACCAGGAAAAAGTGTTTACTGAAAATGAATAAATAAATGTAAATGGCTAATTACCTGTGTAGTTGTATATGCTTTATTCTTAACTCTTTAACAAAGAATACACAACCAGTCAAAGTTTGGACCCCCTAGATCACCATGCTAGCCACTAAGTACACCATACTAGCACCATACTTCGTAATATAAGTCCTTGGCCTATTTGGAAATTTTAAGAAATTTTGAAGCTATTGAAGCTGGATGAGAATATACCAAGTGTGCAAAGCATCATCAGAAATACTGATACAAAATTAATGCATAAAACAACTATAATTTTAAACATTTTTCTTGCTCTAAATAAGTACCTAAAATTAATTCAACTGAGTAATTAAAATTTATGTTATCACAGACGCTCAGTGTAGCTGTAGGCATAAAACTATCATATATACCTACAGGAGCATGCAGAAAGATAAATAGGCAACACCATTTGTGTTGTCTGATGTTTTTCATCATGTCTCTTCCAAATACCAACCATGGTAAACAGAAAAGCAGTAGCTGGCAGCCAACTGTTTTATTCAAACTAAAGTAGTAGTAATAATAATAATAATAATAAGAAGAAGAAGAAGAAGAAGAAGAACAATAATAATAATAATTCACATCAACAAAAAAATCAATAACCTTATGCAAAAAAAATGCAACCTTATTTTTATTCATGTATTTATTTTAAATGGTATGTTACATTTAAGACAATGAGTTAGAATGAGTTTGTGCCACTAAAAAGAATGAAATACAAAGAAAAGACAAAAAGAAAGAACATTAAAAGTTTGAGTACCTCGGATTCACTGCAATTATTACAAATAAAAAAAAAGTCTGTTTGAGAGATGAGTGAAAACTGCAGTGAAAATTTAAGACAGGATGGAAAGTTTTCATTCAAGTCTTTGGACAGGGTGAAGGATGCAATACTTGTCTTAGTTTTTGTATGTCACGTATTCCTTCACCTGGTAAATTAGATTTGCTAAATTCCTGTAATATTGCTTTCATGCACTCATGTCATTAAAAACAATAAAATGTTCATTCATTCACTTTGAAGTCTCTGTGCTCATCTTCTCCTTATTCGTACTATATAGTTACACTTAAAATTGTTTCAAAATATTGTATTTCATATCAGTAGTAAATACATCATCATCGGAATCAAAATCCTCAGTTTGTCTCTGTATTCCTCTCTCCTTGAGCTGGATATCCTCTAACCTCCTTTCTGTCTTCTCTTTCAAATCCCACCTGCCCACTGAATGACATGCTTTGCTTTCAGCCAGCATTTCTTCAATCTTATTCAGGAGTTCAGTAACCTGAGTGCTACTTCTCTGGTTCTTGTTGCTGAGAATATGATACCTATTCCCACATTTTTCAAGAATCCACTTTAGTGCCTCACCTTCACTTTCAATGTAAAGCTCAATGGTTCTGTCCCTTAACCAATCCCCACAAGTGAACAGAACCGTGGTCTGGTCCCAGACCATGTCACCAAAAAGGTTCATGTGATCCTTCACTGCTCTTCTCTCTTCCTCTTGAAAAGAACTGTCCAGACGGATGACCAGTAAGAAGCTGACTGGGCCTGGAGGGGTCAGAGAGACACTCTGTAGAATTTCCTGTTTGGTAAATTGTGGCATTTCTTCTATTGGGAGACGCTTCCACCACCCTGGTGTGTCTATAACAGTGAGTAGTCTTCCTTCTACCTCTCCCATTCTCTTCACACACTGGGAAGTTCTTTTCAATCCAAAATCCTTTGCTCCTAAGATGGTGTTACTGGCTGATGTTTTACCGGCTTCACCATACCCCAACAGAACAAGGCTGAGCTCAGTTAGATATTGTCCACCACCTACCAGAACACATTGATATAGGCTACTTAGCAAACATGCAGGATGCACACTAGGGATGTAACCAAATATGAATTCATTAATACATTATTCAGATTAAACAGACAAGGTGTAGATAAAAATGCCTTTTTTTGCCAGAAAAATAATACACAGAGTGAGATTAGAGGTATCAGGGACACAACAAATAAGTCACCAGAAGTGGAAGGGTTTTACTTTCATATAAGCACAAGTGGGACAAAGAAAGATGCATTTACAGCATCCTTAGTAACTGCCTGGTCAGGATTACAATGGTTTAAAATTAGGCTGATATGTCCCCTTTTCCAGGACATGTCCCCTTTTTGGGACCTTAAAAATCCATCCAGGATTTCTAAATCGCCAAAAATGTCCGGGATTCTACAGTTGCGGGTGTCCATCTGCCCCATGCTGAAATCCGGCCCTGAGTGTACTATTTTTTGAGGAAAAAAGTGTGGTCACCATATTTAAAATAGGCTACTAATTTGGGAAATAAAATCTGCTAAGTTCCATTAGAAAATGTCATAGGCAAGTGCAAACAAAAATAACTGCATGCATGGGAGTTAAAACAAACAAACAAATAAACAAATGAGCAAACAAAAAACAGCCCCACAGAATTCATAGACCATGCTACTTATGCTGGCATTTCCACCTCTGTGATTTTTTCCCCCCAGTGTATTCAGTGGCATTAAATTAAAAACAAACAATAAATCCTTCCAGTTTAGGCCACACCCATTTTAGGCTTAAATCCGAATGCAGATATTTGAAGAATTAACCAACTACAAATACAGATTTTGGCATTGAATTACACCCCTAATAACCCACAACATAAATTACACATACCAACATTTGTCTTGCCATTAGGTATATGTATACAAATGAATCAATTTAAATGAATATATTAAATAAACATACCTTTCACTGAGCTTATCTTCCTTCTGTGGTTCACCTTCAGCCTCATTTTGGATTTTTTTTCCATTAATCTCCATTTCCGCCTCACTTCCTTATAAGTCCTTGGGTTCATTTCATAATAAAGACCTTCGTTTTCTGCCACCATCTCCTCGACCTTCTTAAACAGCTCCACGACCTGACCACCATCAAGCAAATTCTTGTTATTGAGCACATGATATCGGTCTCTACATTTTCCAACAAGCAATTTTAAGTCCTTCCCTTCACTCTCAATGTACTGCTCTATAGTCAGGTCACCAAGCAAATCCCCATGAGAGAAGAGAAGAATAGTATGGTTCCAAGCTCGCTCGCCAAGAAGACCCATGTGTTCCTCCACTGATTTCATCTCTTCATCTCTGAATGGCATATCTAAACGCAGAGTCAAGAGTAAAGCATGCGGTCCTGGAGGACACAGACAAGTGCTGCGTAATATTTCTTGCTTGTCCAGTTCTGTAGTGTCTCTTGCTGCAAGAGTCTTCCACCAGCCTGGTGTGTCCAGGACAGTGATGACTCTTCCAGCAACCTCACTTTGAGTCTTCACACACTGTGAAGTTCTCTTCAAGTCAGTGTTCTCTCTTCCAAAGATATTATTCCTGGTAGAACTTTTTCCAGATCTCCGATAGCCTAACAACACCATTCTTATGTTGGACAAGGAGCAGTTATGGCCTAGAAGACAAAAAAGGTGATGTATTACAAGACATGTAGAAATATTAACTCTGAAAAATAGGCACAATTTTTTTGAAATCTCACCTTCATGCACATGTCTTTGTTCCTGTACCATCATCTTCCTCATGTTTGCTTTCTCCATTGCCACCCTTCTCATCTCTCTAACTTCATGCATGCACTTTTTATCCATTTCATAACAGGAGCCACCATTTCCAGCCACCATGTCCCCGATCATCTCAAGCAGCTCCTTCGCCTGAGTACCACAGTATCTATCAATGTTGAAAACATGATATCGATTCCCACATTTACCCACAAGCCACTGCAGAAAGCTTTCGCCCTCACTTCCGATGAGTTGTTCAACTGTTTCATCCTGAAGACTATTACCATAAGTGAACACAACTACTGCGTGCTTCCAGATATCCTTCCCAAGAAGCTCTAGGTGCTGCTGCGCTGCTCTTTTGTTTTTTTCCGTGTATAATACATCCATACGTATGACTAGAAGAACAGCATGGGGTCCTGGTTGACAGTGAGCCAAACTTAGCACCAGCTCCTGTTTTTGAAACTCAGGAGTCTCATGCACAAGAAAGTTCTTCCACCAGCCAGGACCGTCAACCAGAGTGACCAGCCTTCCAGCTGCGACTCCACGGATCTTCATGCACTGAGCAGTACTCTTTGGAGATGTGGTCTGTCTGAACAAAACCATGTTTGCTAGAGAGGTTTTTCCAGCTCCTTTATTCCCAAGCAGCATGATCCTGAATTCAGAGATAAACTGTACACCTGATAAAGCAGAACATAAATCATTTTAACCTCTAAGGGAAATATTCGGAGTTAAGTGCGAGTGCTGAGAAATTGCACATAGTACAGTTTCTTTCTTCAGTCTACATATTCTATCCCTGATTTTGTGTATAAAGTCACTAGTCTACAGGCTATTTAAAAAAAAAAAAACAGACTCAGATGCTTGTACTCAAGAAAAATCTGGTAAACTTGGAAGAGTGAACTACATGCATTTCTCAGAAGCATAGCTTATCTGAATACACACAAATTTCCCCATATAAATATTGACCTTAACTTTTGGACTTAATTCACCAACTGGATTTGAACTTAATCCATTAAATCTAAATACAACCACTGGGGTGTCTTCAGAAAAAGATCACAGACTATCATGTATTATTACAACTGTAACATTAAATACCTGAATACTGTCTTTTTAAAGCTAATAATCATGACTTTATAGAATGTCCTACCACCAAAACATAAAAAAAGGACTAACCAAAGTCAACTTGCAACTTACCAGATTGTGGACATGTGGAACCACATGCAGCCATCGCTGACTCCGTTTTTATCCTCACTTATCCTGAATGTTTAATTGCTCACTGAACTATACATCTCATATTTTTGCTTTTATATTCTAATACATAACATATATAAATTAGTCTCATGGAATATTTTGGAGGACAGAAGAAATATACATGTGTGCAACCTATTCTGCTCTTTATATAAGACTCTGCATCAAGCAAAATAGCAAATCCTCACTACTCTGTGATACATGAGGAAGTGAACTAAAGCATATGCTGTTTCTGTACACACACCAGCAGGTTAGGTGATAAAAATGTTTATGCACATGCTCAGAAGGAAGCACTCTCTTACCTAAGCAGTTGGATGGGTTTTTTGTTTAACTTTTAGCAAGGTCAGTGCAAACAAAGTACTCCAGCCACCATATAAGACAGAATGAGTGTGTTTTGTGTTCTGCTTCATAACCCTTGTCCTTTGCTTGTCCTTTTTGTCTTTTTTATGTTGGCAAAACAAACTAAAGTTTTCAGCCTTTAGTAAATAATTAGATGGCAGTTTCCTTGATGTGATATTTTGCATAGTTACATACACTCACTGGCCACTTTAATAAGAACACCTGTGTTTCTTCCCATTCACACAATTATCCAATCAGCCAATAATGTGGCAGCAGTGCAATGCATAACATCATGCAGATACATGTCAAGAGTTTCAGTGACTTTGACTTTGTCATGGTTGTTGGTGTCAGACGGGCTGGTTTGACTGGATCAGAAACTGCTGATCTCCTGCGATTTTAATGCACAACAATCACTTCAGGCGGCACGGTGGTGCGGTGGTTAGCACTGTCGCCTCACAGAAAGAAGGTCTTGGGTTCGATCCCCGGGTCACCCAGTGCCTTTCTGTGCGGAGTTTGCATGTCTCCCCGTGCATGCGTGGGTTTCCTCAGGGTGTTCCAGTGTCCTCCCACAGTCCAAAGACATGCAGATTAGGTCAACCGGCTACTCTAAATTGCCCATAGGTGTGACTGCGAGCGTGTGTGGTTGTTTGTCTGTGATGGCCCTGTGGTGTACCCCGCGTCTCGCCCGAAACGACTGCTGGGATTGGCTCCAGCTTCCCCCGCGACCCAGACAGATAAAGCGGTATAGATAATGGATGGATGGATGGGCAATCACTTCAATTTGCACAGTGATATGCTGTGAAAAACAAAAACATCCAGTTAGTAGCAGACTGTGAGTGAAAATACCTATATGTTGAGAATACAGGAGAATTGCCAGATTGATTGGAGTTTACCGGAAGGCTACAGTAGCTCAGATAACTACTCTGTACAACTGTGGTGAGCTGAAAAGCATCTCAGAACTCCCAACATGTTGAATCTGGCTCAGTGAGTCATTCATTGGTTAGCATTTATAGGACTAATTGAGAGAATATTAAATATAATATTTATTCATTCATTCACTCATTCATTCATCCATCCATCTGGATCTGGAGTGTATTCCACGAATGCTTGGTGTGAGGCTGGAGTACACATTGGAATGGATGTCAGGCTACTGCAAGTTGCCATTCACACCTGGGGTAATTTAGAGTTGCCAATCCACCTATTGGCATGTTTTGGGAACTTGGAGGAAAAATGGAAAACCTGGACGAAACCCACATGAAACTCTACATGGGCAATACCCCAGGCTCAAGATCAAACCAGGGACACTGTGAGATACCAAACACTGCACCACCATGCCACCTATAAATCTCAGAATGTAAAAATAGACCTGAGGCAGCAAAGAAAGCTCAGACATGGTTCCAAAATAGTGAGAACGCACTTATATCCTAAATCGACCCAACTGCACCAAGTTAATCAATTGTGTATTTGGGTTATAGGTAACATATTTCTGTAGATGTGAGCTGCTAAACTGTGTCATGAGGAGCAAACTGAACCAAAAGACAGAACCATCGCACTGTAGAAATGTCATGTGAACTGGATATTTGAGTCAACAAACAACAAGAATGAAAAGGTGGATGTGATACAAAGAATGTTTTTAATTAATTTATATATGTATTAAATCATTTATTTAGTTCCTTCTCTCCATGCTTAGGTGATTTTGTGATTTCTACATACACTTGGTAAAGGTTTGTATAGCTTTTCTGTTACCATATTTCTGACCAATGAGTGAAAGTTTAACAAGTATGAAACCAAACCAAATAGCAGACAAACCGAAAGTATCAATTTCTTTAACTTTCAAGCTTTATTTAAGCTTAAATATTTTCACCAGCAATATTATCTAAAACATTTTTAACCCAGAACTGCTGCTTTGGTCAGGTTAAAAATTAAAGCTGCTTGTACGCTTAAGGAAACATCCACCTTGAACAACTTGCATATAAATCATTATGATTAACATGTGATCTTCCATGCCCTCTAAGATTTATTTTATAATGAATTCTAAGTTGACTTTTTTTATTTAAACCTTCATCAACATATTGTATTAGTCTCTTTTCACTTTGGTTAAAAGTTTCCTACATTACAAACAATGCCATTGGTCTTCCCCCGATAGTGGCGCCAATAGCCTTTTTATCATCGTGACATAAAGAGAGCATGGAGCAGTGCTTTAATCCTTAATTTGTCAAGTTCTTTCAAAACCTTATCTGTACACTTTGCTACAACAGATCAGCTTCCAAAGCATTGCCTTTCATGCAAATACCATCATCAATGCCATCGTCCTTGTCATCTCATACCAATGATTCTGTAGTTAACTATATGGATATGTATCCAATAATTACACATATTCTTTGGTTACAAAATTTGATGCTTAGTTTTGAAGGGAGCCAATTATCAATATTTGGGCTGTTTTGATCCATCCATGTCAATCATTTCATTAAGATTCTCTACTCTCATCTGATTTACAGATAAATTTAACAGCCACTCACCAGCTCTTGCCATTACAGCCCTGTGGGCTAAAATCCATGCATAAAGGTCATTTCTTTCAGTCTATGAGTTATCGTCATTAGTCTTATGGCAATGATTTTGTTCGCTGGAGAATTAATAGACTGCAATGCCTCTTGAGCATAAGATGCCAATCTTCAAAGTTAATCAAGAAACAATTTTGTTTTGCTATGCACTCATGCACATATGTTTCAATATGAAGTTTTTATATTTTATTGCCTCAGTTGTCTGAATAAATACCAATAGCAGGAACAACAGCATATATACATATAAAATAACAACACAATGAATTCGATTCTAGCAGCACACATGTCCGCACTGTACATATGCACATAGCTTTGAAGTGAAACACAATAAGATTTAATCTACAACCCTACACAATCCAAGATAACTAATGTACTCTATATGGCTAAAATGTATGTAGACATCTGGCCATCACAGCCATATATGGGCCTTTCCCAAAGAGTTGCCACAAAGTTTGAAGCCCAAAATTGTTTTGAATATCTCTGTATGCTGTAGCATTACAAATCCTTAATTGGAACTTGGAGGCCCAAACCTGTTCAAGCCTAACAATGCCTCTGTGTACGAAACAAGGTTCATAAACACATGGTTTGCCAAGGCTGGAGTGGAAGAACACAGCCTGCACTTCAAGCCCACTGGACACCTTTGGAATGAATTGGAATTTCATCTCATTCGACATCAGTGCCTGACTTCACTAATGCTCTTCTGGATGAATGCGCAAATCCCCACAGACACATTCCAAAATCTACTGGAAAGCCTTCTAAGAAGACTGGAAGTTATTATAACAGCAAAAAAGGGAACAAACTCTGGAATAGGATGTTCACTATGAACTTATGGCCATGAAGGGGGGGGTTTGTGGTAGCTCAGTGGTTAAGCTGTTGGACTAGTGATCAGAAGGTCATGAGTTCAAATCCCAGCACCGCCAAGCTGCCACTGCTGGGCCTTTGAGCAAAGCCCTTAACCTTCACTGCTCACTTGTATAAAATAAGATGTATGTAAGAAGTGTAGAAAAAAAAACCAAACAAACAAAATACGTTTCATATCTTAGATTCTTCAAAGTCGCCCCCATTTAGCTTGATGATATTGTGGGCATTATCTTACCCAGCTGCATGAAGTCGTCA
>JAQQZR010000019.1:5202981-5245824 GCA_030068235.1 Notoglanidium macrostoma
CTGCTGCTGGAAACTGAATTTCCCGGAGGAACCTTCCCGAGGGATTAATAAAGTTCTATCTAATCTAATCTAATCTATCTAGTACTGCAGGCTGTTCATTGGAATACTAGACAAAGAGTTTTGTGCCCTACAATATAGTGGATAACTCTTAAATAAAAGGCACTTGTTACATCAGACAAAACAAAGTCACTAAAAAGTGTGCAAAAGTAGGAGAGAAAGAGAATGAGAAGGAACCTTCCAGGGAGCAAGGGACTGTGTTGTCACATCTTTGAATACTATAAGTTTTCATTCCTAGTCATGTTTTTATGAAGTCGTTGTCTAACTAAATCATTCCATAATCAATATACTTCTTAATCAGTCTAAATTTCTAGACAGCTTTGTAACCTTTATTATTCTCTTTTTTTCAGAAACTGGATAAAAACATTCCCATTCATTCAACCTTTATTCTCTGCCATATGCTCTTAAATTTAAAGGGGAACTGACAACTGACAAAACTGCCTCCAAGACCAGATTTAAAAACAGTCACGACTGAGTAAAAAGCAGAGAAGGAACAAAACATAAGCTGAAGTCGAATTAAAAACTCATTCACTCCTTCAGTGCTCCATGGCATCATCATCTTCCTCATCCCCACTGCTCTGAATGAAATCATCCCCAATGTCATCAATCGAGGGTCCAGCTTCATCCCCATCATCATTGGTGGCCAGTTCTCCTCCAAGTTCTCCTAACAGCTGCTCAGTGTGCTCCAACATGGGTGCATCCTCACAACGCAGCTTCATGTAGAGCTGGAACACATACACTGGTATAGTTAGGTAAAGAGACTAAAGAAATACAGGTGACAAATTAAAGGAAAAACCAACACAACATGTATTAGTAAGGTGCTGACCACCAGAACAGAGTTCTGGCAAAGATTCTACAAGTCTCTGGAACTCTAGTGAAGTGAACAATGTTCTGTCTAAAGATATTTCCTCAATTAGTGTTTAGACATTCAAATGGGTTAAGCTCACTCGTCGCTGTCAAGGCCAAAGCATATGCTATCAATTTCATCCTAATCAAAGTATTTAGTGAGCTCTCACGCCACTTGGCGGGATGGTGGGGCTTCATCCAGGAAGATATCACTCCTATCTGTAGAGAAATGTATCATGAGGGGTTAAAGGTGAACACAGAGAACAACTTGGTATTGATTTCATATCATGGCACATTGTCTCCTTAACATTTAACACTGTTATAATTTAATAGTCCTATTCCTAGCCCACAACAGTCGACCGCTTCTTGTGCACAACGATTAGCCCGTGATGCGGCCAATATGTCCGATTTATGTTCCTTCCTTCTCACTCCTCCCCTCCCTCAGTAAACGTGAAAATCAGGAAGATTCCGCAAATTACCTCCTGTGTTCCCAAGACAAATGAATTTGGTTCCACATCAACTGTAAATTGCACATCAAGTGACACAGTCCATGCCAAAAGAAAGAGTGATTTCATTTTCCCTATTGCATCACTCCAGAAATGCATGATTCTTCCAAACAGCAATTCTTACAGACCATAAAACATAACACAACAGACTACTTCAGTTTGGTTATATATACATAACATGTTGAGGAGACATTTTTGTGCTGAGGCGGTAAAGAAACATTTCCTGACATAATTAAGAACTGCAAAAATAATTACGGGGTGACAGGGAAGGAAAGTCAAATATACGGGGGGGAAAAACGTGAATGTGAAAAATAAGCACTGATCAGATGCACAGCAGGACTGGCTAAAAGAGTTATGACCAATTAGCCTTTAAGATCAAACACATGATTCATGCACTCCAATGATGCATGGGAGTGCCACACTGCAGAGTAATAAAGCGAGCATAAACACACTCTTGGCCGATCAATCATAGGAAACTGCAGACAGTGAGGCAGAAGCAGCATCTCTCATTACCAAGATTAAGTAATGGATAAGGCTTTGAGTCAGCCAGAGTGGAGGTACTCTGAACACCCAGGTCATCACTCATACACACATGCACACATCTGGGCACTGGCAAAACATCATCTGGTCAGGGCTAGAACCTCATGTGGTCTGCTGTTGTAGGTCATCGGCTATACAACATGTTGTGTGTTCGGAGATGCTTTTCTGCTTAGCATGGCTGTAAAGAGTGGTTATTTGAGTTATTGTGGCCTTCCTCAGAGCTTAAAGCACTCTCTTCTGACCTTTTTCATTAACAAGGCATTTCCACATATAGTTTCCAAACTCTACACACTGTTATGTGTGAAAATCCCAGGAGTTCTTGAATTAATTAAACCAAACCATCGGGCACCAACAATCACACCACTGAGATCCAATTTTTACCCCATTCTTATGTTTAATCTGAACATTAACTGAAGTTCTTAACATGTACCTGCCAAGTTTCCATACAATCTTTACATTCTCATGTCGTACTATTATTATTGATCGTCAAAAATACCCAAGCCCCCCACCACACAGACACACACACACACACACACACACACACACACACACACACACACACACACAGGTCCGAGGCCAAAGGAAATCTCAGAGATCATAAAGCCTCATACTGCGCATTTATATGTGTAATTATCCACACAAACACCAGCCCACGCATAAACACACTTAAGAAAATGTCAAACAGAATGTGTTTATATGTGCTCTGGCATAATTAAAAGGTTTGCCTGACTTCAAAAAGCTTTTATCACACCTCATATTAAACTGCACGCAGAGGTTAATAGAAGACAGAAAGCAACATTTAGTGACATTTAGTGTTAAATGAATAAGCAGAGAGAGAGAGAGAGAGAGAGAGAGAGAGAGAAAGAGAGAGAGAGAGATTAAGACAGAGCCAGAGCCAGTATGATTCATCTACCCAAGATCGCTGAAAAAATTAAATCGTAAACCAATGCATAGCGAATATTTGTGAAATGTAAGCAGCCTGAAGGAAAGTGTTGGAAATTAAGTCAAGATGTCCAATTCAGAGCTGCTGTTAATTCTTTAGCCAGTTTAATTGGGCTGCCATCCCACGCTAGCTACTATACTATACTTCTAATGAGTGTGTGACAGAGCGGGTACCGAATGCCAAAATGGCTCCTGCAAATATCTCGTCACTTTAAACATCTGGCTTTAGACTGCTCACAGCTTTAGTAGTTGTGTGTCCATCCCACAAGGACAGGAACGTCTATCGGTTTTGACCTAGTTGAGACATGTGATTGGTCCCCATGAGGAAAACTGCTTTTCTACAAAAACAACAACAAAGCAATCTGAGGTTATTGTTGGATTTAGGTTTACGGTATTAGGGTTAATTGGCTGCAAAAATAGTTATGTCATTGGCAGGTCCTCACAAGGATAGTGTGTGAGAGACAGGCACCATCTGCAGTCCTCACTCAGCTTGGATTTCCAGTGCAGACAAAATAACTCACCTAATAATGCAGGTGTGCATGAATGTTTAAAATGTATGTTCAAATCGGTAGTTAACGCTTTGAATCAGACACACTTCGTTGAGCTGTTGCCATAGTGGCGATGCCTTACCGTGTCCAGTTGAGTAATGGGTGCCGTTGTTCGCTCTGCGCACTCTAATTCTCTCTGACAGGAGAAGGTCAGTGAAAGGGCTGACCTTGGTTTTAAAATGAGTAGGCTGAATACAAGAACAGTCGTTCCTAAAAATCCAATAATCCTCATGCAATTCTCATCTGTCATTCTTGCAAGGATTTTTTTGTATGCTTTGGTTTTTATGCTTTGCTAAGGTATATTCTACACATTTCTATATGGATTTCGTAAATAAGGTAGATACAGAGAGATCGGTACTTATGAGCATGCTCGTGTCATGACCATGGAGCAAATGATGCTTTGTTTATCTGTAACAATGTTATAAAAGTGAACACTCTTAGACAGACCTCGGTGTGATGTGTGATACAAGAGCAAGTGCTCTTGAGAGCAAAGTGGAATAGTTTTCAAAGAACACGGCATTAAATGGAATACTGCCGCGGCGGTGCGAACCATGTTCTTGGTAATGCACCCTGATCAAGTATTTTTTGCAATATGCTTTGATTTAATGTTTACCAGATTCTTTTGTACTCGCATATATCTGCATCTCTGAACCATTACTGCGTCATTACTACTGTTTACCGTGCTAGGCTTTATGGAAGAGCGGTGAAAACAGAGTCATTATTAGAGGGGTTGAAATCAAATTTGGACAGTCTGGGGAGGGTGGGACAAAAACAATCAATCAAACAAAAAAACAAACAAACAAACAAAAAAAAAAAAAAACCAATGCAGAAAAAGTAAAAAAAAAGTTTCTCTGGTTTGATGACACCAAAATTGCACTTTTGAGACTTGGCACAAAGCGCTATGTTTGGCAGAACCCCAACATTTCCGGAAACACCATCTCCAAAGCGAAGCATGGTGGTGGCAGCATCTTGTAGGGCTGCTTTTTATGCACAGGACTGGGAAACTGTTCCTGCTTTTTTTCTCTAAATGTTAGATATATTGTGTTCATCAAATGATAAATTTTAATAAGTCATGTCAGTTCTAGTTTGTACACACCTCTCTTTGTATTCTTTACATCAACTGAGCAGTCCATTACGCTCATAAAACCTATACTAACTTTATAGTGGTTAACATTGATCTTAACCTCTCCAAAAAACATCATTAAAAAGAAAATACCACAGACCTGATAGCTACGCTTCACAGAGCCCTTGGAGCACTGAAGGTTTAAACAATTTCTCTGAGCTTTCAATAATGAAAACAATGTAGTGTTGCCATTTACTCTGGGGATTAAAACAAGGGCTGGGCTGTTAGAAAAATGTTGTTGTGTATTTGAAGCAACATTGTATACTGGAAGCGACAGGACACTGTAATACATACAGTTGTGGCATAATGTTCGCAGATATGTATCTTAAATTCCTTAACACTTTTTGACATTAGAATAATATCTGATCACAATTACAAGCATGAAATGAACAGATTTTTGCCGTATCCTTTTTCTGTTCCTCTCTCTTCTCGGATCAATCAGATTATGATCAATGACTTGTCCCTGACTTGTCTCGGTCTTAAATCACCATCTCCAAGCTTTTATCTCTGACTCTCAGCACCGTCCTTTATCTCATGCTCTGATAGACTACTTGGCAGGAGATGCTTGATCTAAAACTCACCTTAACGTCCACACGGCATGTACAAATGCGCACACGCATAGCACTATCTCTTCCTCGAAGCTACGCTGATAACGCGGATTAATCCTATTTTCCTGTCCTTTCTTTCACAGACGTGTGTGCACTTCAACCTCCCACAGAGAGTACCTCCTATTCTACTGGGTAATTGATCTTGAGGAAACACTGGACTGAAAACGGAGGTTATTATTCTTTTTTTTTTTTTTTTTTTTTTTTAAATAATAAGCAGTCATTAGTGCATAATTATTCAAAAATAAAGTATAACAACTATCAATCATAATTTCCATTAAATGTAACTGAGCCTGGATGAACTTTGCATGCGTTTCCAGCTTTACGCAAGGGGTTTCAGTGACTGAAGAACAGCAGATGGAAAGCTTAGTTAAGTTCATAAGACTGAAATTACTAAAAAAAAAAAAAAAAAAAAAAAAAAAAAAAAAAAAAATTGTGTTATAATTTAATATTCTGTGTATTTAAAGCTACAGTGCGCAGGAATTTTGGTTAAAAAGTCAAGGGAGAAAACAACATACGTCCACCTTTAATAGGACCATCTGTACACCTGCGCATTAATACAATTATCCAATAAACAAATCATGCGGCAGCAGTGCAACGCATAATCAGATAATGTTAAACATCAGAAGAAGGGAAAATGTGGTGTCCGTGATTTTAACATCATGATGTGGTTGATTGTGCCAGATGGGCTGGTTTGAGTATTTCAGAATCTGCTGATCTCCTGGGATTTTTACACACACAACAGTCTCTGGAGTTTACAAGGAGTGAGTGAATGGCGGATCTGTAGGAAGAAATGTCTTGTTGATGCGAGAGGTCAGAAGAGAATGGTCTGACTGGTTTAATCTGACATGAAGGCTATGTGGTAATGCAATAAGCACTCTTTACAACTGTGGTAGCATAGAAGCATCTGATAATGAACAACACATCAAACAGCAGAAATCCACCTCTGGTTCCACTCCTGTTAGCCTAAGGCTATAGAAAGCACAGGCTCACCAAAACAGGCCAGCAGAAGATTGTAAAAACATCGCATGGTCTTGTTCTATTGTTCGGTTATTGTGCCTGAAAGGAGTACACTAAATCTCTGGTGCTGTGCACAATATCAGATAAGAAACGTTCTCCTTGAACAAACGTTGGGCAGCCTAGGGGAATATGGATAATAAGAATACAGGTGACTTATTAAGTTTAAAAAAAAAAAAAAAGAATATTCCTAGCTTAGGCTAGTGGCCAGAATCATTTGCACCGACAAACATTTTTTTATATTTTTATAAATGAACTGTTGAGTGGAAATTTTTTCTTCATACATACGGACATGCTTTATGCAGATTGTTACTTCTCACTCGCTGAAAGTCTAACACCAAACACTAAACTCTGTCCCTAAACACACACCACAGACATTAGCAGATCACCGACCTCGATGTGTGTTTTGAAGTTCGCAAGAGTAAACTCCAACGCACAAACCCAGCCGGCATGCTCACTTGCAGCATGCACACATTTTCGGCAGATTTCACAACATTTATGTCTACAAATTTCTCCGTTTGCCCAGGAAGCAAACGAGACATGGCGATGGAGAAAAAGAGACTTCAAAGTCAGTGTCAAGCAGGAGGCAGAAAATCAATGGCGAATAGCAACTGAAGTTGAATTTGAACTGCGCCCGGAGCCACAGACTGTGACGGAGAAAAGAAAGTAGTGAAAGCAAAATGTGGAAACAGAAAGAGAGGGTACAAAGGCAAGGTGAGACACAGAATCTGTAGGGGTGAAAAGAGAAAGAGATAGAAAACAAAAAAAGAGCACGAGAGAAAAATAGCCTAGAGATGACAGTGCCTAGTGTTACACAGAACAACCATGAAACAAATACACAACATTACATATAAACCATCAAACCCACAAAAAGGCACACACATTAGCGCATGCACATTATCACATACATAAAGAATAAAGTGCCATTGATACGCATAAACTATTACAGCTATATTGTTTTACCAGGTGATTAATTACTGCCATGACTGTCAAAAATATAAATGTGAAACATATCTGCTTAAAATGCTCCTGAAAAACAGATGCTATGAACACTGACAATTCCAACATACTATTATTTATTAAAGTCACTTTGTAAGAAAACTGCAATAGTTGTACTCATTGCCATTAACGCAGCATTGTTAAAATCTTATGTATTATGTAATCTACAGACAAATTAATGATGGATCAATAAAAGAGCAAGAACATTAAATGTACTACAATAAACCTACCTTAGACACAACTAGTCAAAGGAAATTATGAAATAAAGCATGTTACATATTCGTCAATCTAATTCAACAATAATGCAATAAAAAAAATAAAAAAAAACCAGAGTGCATATACTATAGTTTGTTGTGTTCGGCTAATATCTTGTTTTTGGTGAAATATTCGCTGACCGCCTGCTTACTTTACAAAGACTTTTGCCATTTGGTCTTCTATTTGTAACCCTCCTGGAAGGTCATGAATTCAAGTCAATTCCAGCTTGTGCTGCTGGATGATTAACAATGTTTTGGCACAATTTATCAGGCATGTTCTATTTTTCTATCATAACGAATGAAGCATGCCTTCCAGAGGAGTCATGGGTCACTTAGAAAGGCTGCATAGAAAGGAGTCTAGTTGAATGTACTGATAAAGATGGACACAGAGAGGCTGTGTATGTGCCAATGATTCATCTTGTATGGCTCAAGGATAAGAAAGTAGCAAATCCTCCTTCAGAAAGACAGACGGGGCGGGACAGGAGTGACGGACCGAAGGACAGAGCGAGACTGATCAGACGGACAGAGGAAGTGAGGTAGTCGGAGAGACCGAAAAGCAGAAAAATTGGAAATTAAAGTGGAAAGGCTGCATATGGTGTCTTCAGAGGAAGTTGAACTCCAATAACATCAAAAGGCCATTACAGGAGTTGGAAAGACACAGGAAAGCATGGGGGGGAAAAATAAACTAGCCATTCCCCCATGTATGTCTCCCTAGAAACACTCTCATTACTTTTCTCCTTCCATCACCCCAACTTTTTATTTTCATTACCCATGTCTGTGCCTCTCAACTGCCAGCGGCGTGAGAGAAATTTCACCACTGCAAGAAAAAAAAAAATTGGAACAAGGCCAAGGAGTGTGTGCCTGTGTGTATGAAGGAAGAAAAAAAAAAATAAAAAAGATCCTGCTGAGTGCAAGCATCAGCTGAATAAGAAAGAAAAAAAATTGATGATCTCAGATATTTGTGTGGGTGAAATATTACCTTTTTTGCTTTGGTAAGGTAGATTCTGGCTGACTTTTTCAAGCTTTCGGAGTCCTCTGCAGTGCTGGGCTTGTCCAGCTGGAGATAATACAACCATCCTAACAAATACCACACCTGATGAACACAGAACAATAAAAAAAATTTGCACTTATGATACAACAAACAAGGTTTATAACTAAAATAATTCTACACTTAATTGAGAGTTCTCGTAATATCATGGAATGGGAATACGTGAATGTTTTTAAGGACTTGATCGTTTCTATAATAACAGCTAATTCACAGGGACACGTGATGGACACGCCACATAATCTATGGCTTATTATAAACAGACTGTTGTCTTTATTTATGCCGTAAGGATATGTCTAGCATTTATGGATGGAGTCTCCAGTGGCAGCATTTTGTAACAGCCAGTATCTTTTCTGCCCCAAGCCAGAAGACTTGAACTTTCTGGTTTCTTGGTAACATAATCCGCTGCATTTTTTTTTTTTTGTCTTCTTAACTTCATAAGACGGAAAAAAACAGGCTGGTAAGGGAAGAACTGTTTGTAGCTATTATTACATCTCAGGGACATTCCACTATATTGAGTGTAACCATAATGAGAAAAAAAAACAAGATGTATTGTTCATCACTAAATTAAAAAGTGTTTGCAAATCACTACGGTTTGAGAAGAATCAAACACTTTGGGACATTGGAAAATAACAAAATGATGGGTGCTGATGGCTCTCTGTTTCGTTTCGGGCCGCATCATGCTCCCAGAACTTGAAATATCTGAATTAAAGCAATTTAGTGTTAAGGCAAGTTCTGATACTCTTCAGAGAAGATCAGTGGGTGGGTTCTTTCCCAGCTGTGCACTGAGAAAATGTTTTAGAGACTTCAATCCATCTTCATTAGGGATGACTGTGTATAGACAAAAACACAGAGTCTTGTAGGGACTGTTCTTTGAAGTGTTCAAGGATTTGTAACAAATTTTTAACAAATGTCGATGAGCAATGGGTTGGAAAACGTCCTCCAGAAATTGGGATATTATTTCTGAGAGACACGAGCAAGCAGATATGATGGGATATCCAGGATCATTTTCTGTGTGTATATTCGGAAAAGTTATAAAATGCTAAATCAATGATGATCCCCCACTTAAGATCTGTGCAGTTTCAGGGAGAAATGGCATTTGTAATGGTTAATTAGATGGAGGACTACAGCTAGGGAGCCATTGTCATTGTTGATCTGCCAAAAAATAAAAGGTGGCACGTTTCCCAGTCATTTGAAGTTAACTTCTACAGAGTGATCAGTGTTATCCAACTACAAGACCCATCACTAATGAATTCACTGCTATTGTTATAATGACAGCAAATATTTGTTTGAGGCTTCGCTCTTATTTTCATAAGGATCCACCGTATATGTTCGAGATTTACTGAAACTTGATGACTTCCCTAAATATAATTGTATAGTTATTATCTTGAACAGCCTCTGCATGAAGTCCTCAGTTCCTGTGAACAAGAGACCATCCATCCATCAAACCATCCATTCATCCATCCATCAATTAAGCCAACCAACCATCCACCAATCTATCCACCTTCCAATATGCATCATTCATCCATTCATCAATCCATGAATCGGTCCATCCATCAATCAATTTATCCACCCATCCATCCAAAATATAAATATTACTTTAACTACATGAATGTTTGTGCATTAATAATTTATAAGAATTCCTTATTCAGAACAATATATAGCATGGAATAATACAAAACCGTTTTAGGGCTGTTTAATTAAACTGCCCGGTTCTAATGCTGCTTTAATAAAGTATTGTATAATGTTAGTTTCAACATAACATAGTACCGTGCAGAAGTCTCATGCACATGCAAAGAAATGCTGTAAATTTAATGAAAAAATAATGAAATTAAATGTTTCTGCTTAAAAGAAACATACTTCAACGAGCAATAAACAATAATCAACCAAAAAAACAAGTCAATATTTGGTGTGAAGACCCTTTGCTGCTGTTTTTTCTTAAACAGTAATCCCAGGTACAATATGTACAATTTCATAAGGAAATGAACTGGTAAATTTTACAGAGCATCTTAGAAAATCTACCACAGATCTTTTGGCGATCTTTTGTCTGTTGCACTTGCATCTTCTTCACTATATCTTGGCAATGGATAGATTTTTTTTTTCTTACATAATTTAGGAGTGTCATAGCTTGTATCTGGATCTGGCTCGGCTTTATTGACCACTAGGCTAGTTCTGAATGGCCCTTAGGATCATATTTGATATGATCTGGTAACCCAGAATAGCTGGTCAAAAAATATGCCAAGTAAACAGAAAATCTTGGGTTTACTTTCTATAACAAAGTAAGCAGAAATAATTCCTTTCAAATTTACATTGAACTTTTTTTTTTTTAAATAGTCCTCACATCATATTGTGTTGAATTATTAGACAATACACTACAAAGAAATGATCATTTCGGCTATGCATGCAAAAGATTCCCTTCCAAATCTCAATCATAAGACTTGGAAAGTTTGATTGTGAACATTAAAGTCTCAATTTAACCTGAATTTTGCTAGCAATTGTTCACGTCATGTATTGCATTTGCTTTCTGACGACCTGATTTGGTAATATGAAAATCTGTCATGCCATTAAAGCGGAATTTATGTATTTGGGATTGAGAAGACGATGTGAGGAGACACGGAAAACAGCTAACAGAACATAAAGCCACTAAATATGATGGAGAGAATGAAAGTAGAGCGTGAAAATGTATGGCAGATTTATGAGTGATGTCTATCAGTGGTGGTATTTAATAGGAGAGCACAGACACCGATTTTATTACTTTGTACATATTGCACACACACAGCGATCCACAAAGCAAAATCAATCACTAGGCCTAGGAGAGAACTTTGCCTGACAAGAACACTAGCTCATTTGTGCAGCAAAACAGGAGTTCGGAAGGGGGGGGGGGGGAGATGCTCGACAGACAAGTGACACTTGTAACAACGATTTAGTGAAGCAAGCAGCAAGTGATTCATCAACTTGCATTAAAGCACACTAGGTGCAAACATCTCTACATCAGCAGAACAGCCCTAGAAAGATATTTTCAGACTCTGACTTATGGTTTCAATTTCCGACATATGTTCATGTTGCACTTGTTTGATGTGATTTGACTATTGATATAGAACAACATAGACTTGTGAGAGAAAAGGAGCTCCTGAACGTTGGCCCTATAACTGGGAGATGGCAAGATGGAATCCTGAAAAGTACATGGATCCGTGGTAGTATAGCTTGAAATGACGAGCTTGACGTGAAAATCCCATCACAAAGGTGAGCATATTGTATACTACCACACGACACAGATGCTTACACTATACCAGTCGTTCTCAACTCAAGTCATCACGTCACGACCCAAATATATACATTGTTTTTTCATAATAATGTTACTACTAATAATGTTACTACTAAAAAGTTCTACCACTGATAATAACCCATTGTACAGGGCTAATAAAGTTACCAAAAGTAATAAAGATAACAGGAAGGAAATCAACTTATTGACTCGTTAGGGTTGTACTTCATAAGTTAATACAGGGAAAGGTATCAGTTAACTAAATGCAATGCATATATTAATCAAGTGCAAAATGAATTATTCACATACCATTAATATGAAAATGAGCCACTATATAAACACAAACATAATCCTATGTAAGTGCAATTTACCTAGCCTAACAAATAAAACAAACACTGAGAAATATTGAATGACAAATGGCATACTCAACACGAAAGGTGCACGACTATTAAATGCATAAACATCATAATGAGAACTAACTGCAGCTAGACAAATCAGTGGGAAACCTGAGGATGTGGTTTAATTGTAATAATTTCTCAAAATTAGGGTGACACAAACTGATACAGCTGTTGATTCAGTGCATAATAGTCACTTGGCTTAATGCATGTTGTTATCATCTGCTACTTTGTCTTGACATAGCTTGCATTCTTCAACATGATCGAGATTTTTTTTTTTCCAACTGATCTGCGGCAGGATCGTAGGTAGCGAGTTTGTACGACGCACGAAGTGATTACTCCTGAACGGCGGACATGTTGTTTTATATTTTTTGAGATGTATTCAGATCTTACTTTATTTTGTGAAAAAAAACAACAGGCTTGTCCTTACGGCTTGAGTGTTTTTTCTCTAAATATGTATAGTTTTCTCCCAGCTTTTCATAGGGAGAGCAAATTTCACTCTGTTTATCATTGGTGTTAGCACCTACTGTTCACAGATAGTATTGGCGCCAAAATTGACAGAATTTGACTGGACTTGCGTCGGGAAAATGGAGAGAATTCCTTTTTATTATTTATTTGTTTATTTATTTTGCTTTTTTGAAAAAATATGTTGCCTTGTCACATTTTTCCACAGTGTTCTGTTACATTTTATCATTTGCATTTAGCGGTGGGTTTTTTTTTCTTCCCAGCAGTCCGCAACCCGCCAGTTGAGAAACAAGGCATTATACGATACCCCAAATTCGCACAGTGTACAATACCTCACAAAGCAGATGCTCACATTTTACGAAACCTCATGATGCAGATGTGCTCACTGTAAGATACCTCACAACACAGTTGCGCAGTGTAAGATGGACAAAAAGTATTGGGACGCCTGACCATTAAACCAACAGGGACATTGCATTCAAATTCATAGACTTTGAAATGGAGTTGATCCCCCTTAGCAGCTATAAACAGCTTCCACTCTTCTTGGAAGGTTTTCCACAAGATTTTGGAGTGTTTCTGTGGGAATTTATGTCCATTCATTCTGTAGAGCATTAATGAGGTCAGGTACTGATGGTGAACGAGAAGGCCTGGCTCGCAATCTCCATTCCAGTTCATCCCAAAGGTGTTCGATGGGGTTGAGGTCAGGGCTCTGTGCGGGTCAGTCAAGTTCTTCCACTCTGAACTCATCTTACCATGTCTTTATGGAGCTTGCTTTGTGCACTGGAATCAGCAGAACGTTGGTGACCTTTACGCACCATGGACCTTAGTAGTCGTTTGACCCCGCTCTGTGACTTTACGTCGTCTTACGCTTCGTGGCTGAGTTGCTGTCGTTCCTAAATACTTCCACTTGACCATGGTATATCGCAAAGATGGCATCCTATCACAGTACCAAGCTTGGAGCCACCTAGTTTTTCAGAATGACCCATTTTGTTTCGCAAATGTTTGTAAATGAATGAATGAGGCTGAATGGCTAGGTGCTTGATTTTATACACCTGTGGCAACGGGTCCGAATGAAACAGCTGAATTCAATATTTAAGAGGTGTGTCCCAATACTTTTGTCCATATAGTGTACCTCACGATGCAGTTGCACACACTAAAATACTTCACAACGCAGGTGCTGATTCTGTACGGTGTGCACACAGTACGTTTCCTCACATGTCGCACACACCATAAGATGTGTAAAACACCACAAGAACTAATTAAATTCATATTAAATTCAGTATTCACCACTTCAGATGCAAATGAAAATATTTGGAGTAGCATATTATTTATAGTATATACATATACACGTGTGTGTGTGTGTGTGTGTGTGTGTGTGTCGTGACTGTTCACTTAGTGCTACCACCATAATCTACCTTGTCTTTGATTGCCAAATGAACTTGAGAACACAAGCCATTCACTTGCCAAGTGACTACATCTTGCTGGTGATTGCAAAGACAATTAACTGATGATCATATAGTGACACTGCTCACATTAAACAACATCCGATTAAATTGCTTTCGACATTTCCATGTGACCTCCGAGCACTCAGTGGAACTCGTTTATCAGCAGCGTTGGTCCTCTCGCACTGTGTTACTCACACACAATTTATCACCTGATTTACATCTGATTTAACACTGACTAGAAAAAGTGCCAGCCACAGCAAAATTGTGTCTAAATCATGCCAAAAATCGTGCAGAGGAAGCCCAGATTATGGCAAGCTTAAGTTTAATGAGCTTTACACTGAAGCGAGATGAATTTGTTATTAAGGCAAAAAAATTTTTGCAGGAAGTCACCTGATACACTTGTTCGTCACTCATTTAGGTTTAGAAAACTTTTCCAAGCATTTTCTTAATGAAAATATCCAATGCTATTCTGTTTATATTACGGCTTTAAGAGTGCAACATTCAGATCACATAATAAACCGTTAACTCTAAACATTTATTTTTAATTCTAAAGCACAGAAAATCATAAAACTATTCTCAAGCATGTCCATGTTTGTCTGCGTGCCAGTGTGTGTGGGTGGGTAAGAAAGATAAAATGCTCCATTTCCTTTAAAGTAGCTGTGTTATTTAAGTGTAGCCTATTATATGATGCGACAGCAGTGCTGGCATGCGCTTGCACAGGTGTGTTCATAATACCCATGGCTGATAAGTTAAACCCTCACAAGCACGCGCGCGCGCGCGCAGTTCCAGCAGTTCTCAAAGCATACATTATTTATCCAGCCGTCTGAACCAGGCAATGTCAAAATCACTTTGGAAACACGCTAAAAATACAGAATTGTTACAGACAGGCCTGACAAAATGCACACTTGCGCAGCCATTCATACATACAAACTAATGACACAGTAGGGTTTTAAAAGTCCATTAAGCGACCATCAATTTCTCAAACAAGATTACAGCCTTTCTCAAATGAAAGTCTATAAATAAAATACGAATGTATGAAGAAATATAAATACATTTTATGCGTTAACTAAACTTGGAAAACGGAAACCAGTTGCGTAACATTTCAAATGATAAATATATGTAATTAAGTGCACTCACCTGTACAACCTCATCGTCCTCCTCCAACAGACCCTCCAACACATCTGTGGCCATCTGAGGACAGAAATCCCATTCTTTTTTACAGTTTAATCTTGGTTCCTTATTAACATTTACATTAACCTTACATTATGCCTCTTGTTAGCAACAAGACCACAGAAATTCTCAGCTCTGATTGGGGTCAGAAGGTGATATATGTATATATATGGGAAGTGGTTCTGGCTGCAAGGCATGTGACAGGTTTATCGTTTCTAGGCTAGACGCTTACACAGGGATTTGCATGGCAGAGATTCCATTTAAACATCAGTGTTGGAGGGAAACGTTTATTCAGCATGTTTGGAAATTCTCCCCGGTGCTTTGTAACAGTCGGAAATAAAAAGGTCCTTACTTGGACCATTTTAACACCTTTATGTGAAGCAAAAAAAAAAACTAAAAAAAAAAACTGATAATAATAAGAACGTCATTATTAATTTCAACTTAAATGTCATGTAAGTGCTTTATCATTATTTCAAGAGCATATTATGGACAGTGATCTTGTGGTTAATAATTATAACGTAGGGAAATTATAAACTGATACATAATAAGTGAAACATTATATGAAGCATACAGAACTTCCAATAAAATCTGGTCAGTGCCAGTTAACTATGACGAAGCTTTAATTTGTGGGTATTCGTATGTAATATTCATTAGGTCAGAATGGACAAAAGTTTGTCTAGTAAAGTATGTCCACTCTGCAGACATCTGGGAAACATGCCCAGGCACTTATTATGAATCATACATGACAAGACCCCTATCTACCTGAAGGGAAGGAGATTCTAAGTCCAAAACAAACCACCATGTGTATATTTTAAACATGGGATTGATTCGATATTTGGTACCAAATGTTTAAAAAAAAAAAAAAGTTGCTCTGAATACTGAGCATGCATCTCTAGCACGACAAAGGAGCAAAGACACCAAATATGCTTACGGATCGGAATGCAATCCTCCAACCAGAAAGGCTGAATCCAAAATACTTTCCTGGATATTTAGTATCTGTCTCGCAATGAGGTGCACTGACGTTTTGCCAGTCTGGCTTTTATATTTAATTTCAAAGATGGTTCACAAATCCGTCCAAGTTAAAGATGGATTAGCTAATGATTTAGCCAGGAGTCTACCTGCTAAGGTATCGGCAATGTATGTGAAGCTGTTCTATTACATGCTTGGCTGTCTGTAGCTAATCCGTAATAAAGCGTATAGCCTCTGGATTATCTTTGTGGAGTGAAAATTAAAGGATTAAGAGACTGCTATAAGGGCTTTTATAATGCTGGTTAAAAACCAGTTTGCAGCTGAAACTGCTTCTGTGTCTGCATAAATGTAAGAATCTGCTATGCTATGCTTTACCCATTCACACCTAAGGGCAATTGGCTGTTTTTATTAAGGATAGGACTTATGCTCTGTATCATCCCATTCACTTTACAATCAGTTAACTGATCTAGTCTTATTAAACATGGGGACATTACAGTCTTCCATGATCTCATTTTTCATCTTCATGATGACTGTTTAAAGAGAAATAGTACTCGGACACGACAAAGAACTGACTGAAAATACCACCAGAAATAACTAGAAATCTTTTCTTTAACCGTCCAATTGTCCACATACTAGTAAAATGACCTCCTGAAATGGTAGGATGCCTATATATGGTGGTAGGTTTACTTCATTTCCAATGGGTTGGATGTCCACATCTAGAAATACAACAGCACAACTTTCCAGGACTTATATAATTCTTTCACCATTTCTATAACAGTGTGGCACTGAAGAAATGGCTGCTTCCTTGAGAATTTAACAGATCTGCTGGATCAAGTGCTATTTTCTAAGCTGCCATATAATCAGAGTGCAAGCCATATTGTTAACTTAAACTAAATTTATAGGCATGAACTACTATATGCAGATAAATGTACTGAATCTGTAGCCCAGATAATCAACATAAGCACTTGTGCAAGGCAACTCTGAAAGACTGAAAACGTGGAAATATCGAAAACTGAAAAGATTGACACGTATTGAATATTGAATATGTATTCCTGCACTGTTTTGATTATGCCACCTTGTGGTCACCTTTACAGAATATTCGCTTTACAGTAGTTGATGGACACATACAGTGAGTATCATTTTTAAAACCACTTTTAAACTTATTTTACAATATCAAAGGAAAAAGGAGAAAAGTGTGGGTAAGCGTGAATCAGTGAGAGAGGCATCAAAGGAGAAAGAGAGCAGAGAGCATCTCTCAGTGGTTACATAAGTTAAGGTACTGACCACCCAACTTACGATCCTGCAGGGCTATAAAATTTGGTCTGGGCTTAATAACAGCATATTTAATGTGACACTCCTGACAGATCCAATCTACCAGAACTGCACTACCAACCTCCCTGGTATGTGCTGGGTAAAGTCAGTGTGTGTGTATGTGTGTGTGTGATTAAGGCTTTGTTCATAGCCATATAGCAATGTTCAAATACAGACACAATGAATTTTTGCACTTACAACATTAACCGAAGACAACATGCCTACACCGAGAGCTAGAAAATCCTCAATTAAATTTAGCCTTTGGAATTAAGAGCCAAAATAATTACTTTAGGGACTGATTTTAATTCACACATTCTCTCCGGGTGCATTTCAGCTCCCTGTGCTGACACTCAAAAGATGTTGCTGATAAAAGAGGGATCGAAAAAAACAATGTAATGCAAGAGAGCAGCAGGAAACTGATCATACGAGACACGCAAATTGAAAGTCTAAATCTGTTTTAAAACTCTTTAAAAATGTATGCATGCGGTTACAAATTTAACACTCAAGTTCTTTCGATATCACTGGAGTTGCTGTTTTGGATAATGAATTATGAATATAGCTCCTGTGAGTCACTATAGTTATAGCAGCTTACTTCGGGTGATGTCTACATCATGTTCTCAAATCTGACTGGTCAGGAGGTGTTGATTACTTTTCACTGATGACAGCGCAGGCTGTAATTCAAATGATAGTTTTATATTAATATACCTGTTCTAACATATTATCCTTTCTATACTAACAGTTCATTCACAGGAAATTGTATTGTGGACATATTATAATGATTGGATTAAAAAAAAAAAAAAGACAGTAAAAGAAATGCGGCTTTTAACAACCGATAAAAGGAAAAAAAAAAACTTGTTTAGCGGACGTTCCAAAACCTTAATAAATGTAAAGTACAAATGGTAAAACTGCACAACTTTAAGATTTACAGTAATAAATAAAATGTTCTATAACTTTTCTGTTGATCATTGCGTGGTGATGAATCTTCAAGCTCATACGAGGACTGCACACAGCCAATCCTGGGAATAATGCATGTAAAATTTCTTGTTTATACAACTCGTACTAATTTCTCTTAGATAGCCAAAGGGCTGTCTTAGCATAGTGATAAAGGTCTGGACTGGTGACTGGATGAGATTTGATCTCGCAACCTTCCAAAGAGCTAACTTGAATCTTAATTAATATTAAAGCAAATGAGCATGGCCATGCATGAACACATCAATTTATAATGTGTGGGATTTACAGTTGGGTCCAAGTATTTGGACGGTGATACCATTTTCACAATTTTGTTCAAGAAACATTCGTAAAAAGAAGGAATGCACTGGTGAGCTCAGCAACACCAACAGGCCTGGAAGACCACAAAAGACAACTAAAATGGATGATCACAGAATTCATTCATTAGTGAAGAAAAACCCCATCATAATTAGGATCTGTGATTTTAATTCTAACTCCTGGGGTCTCATTTAGGAACTGTGCACAGTCATAGTTTTGTGAGCAAACCGTGTACATTTTCCTATGCAATAAATGCGATTGATCAAATTACTGCCGATGCGTGAGGATACGAGTATATTTCCACACACTCCTGACCATGCAGATGCATAGTACCCTAGTGGTAAAAACGTGTAACAGCAGGAAACTGACTATGCATACTATCTACCATATCAGCATAATTAAGAGAGTAATTACTGATTTTGGTGCTCACAAGATGCAGACAGATGACACAAAAAGAATGTAAAATATATTAATCGTATAAATGGAACCTTTAAAGATTGATTGGGATTATGCCTTGTTTGAGGATTTGGCTCATGCAGCTTTAAAGAAGGAATGTGTTTTTTTTTAGCAGCACTGGAAACTCTATGCTGAGAGTGAGAAGTGGGTCATCAGTCGATTTCCTTTGCCCATTGCAGTTTTACTTGATCTCTATTCTAGGGCTTTTTGCTTCAGGTACATTTCAAAGAGAAATTGGAGAAAGTACTGGCACTTTTTAAGCAAGATAAAAGATGTTTAGATGTTGGTAAGATGTTTACCATTTTTGGTGATTTGGGGGCATTTCTTTACGCAAACACGTAGATTTACACTTAGGTCCATAGGTATTTGGATAGGAAGGTCTCATGATCCAAAGCATACCACATCATCTGTCAAACATGGTGGAGGCAATCTTATGGCATGGGCATGTACTGTACGGCTGCCAGTGAAACTGGGTCACTGCTATTCATTAATTATGTGACTGATGATAGAAGTAGCAGGATGAATTCTGAAGTGTATGGAACTATACTTTCTGCTTTCTGGAACATTCTTAAATGTCTGAGTCAGTCATCTGACCTCAACCCAATTGAGCATGCTTTTCACTTACTGAAGACAAAACTTTTTGCCATTTCAACTATTCATGCCAGAGGTCTACATTTGCATGGTGCACTATGCTTTTTTAAATGACTATAAATATTGATCCACGATTGAAATCCACTACAGCTAAGACACAGAATAGCAAAACGCAGAATAGCTGCTCAGTGAATAAACTAGCCAATTCCAATTTATATTCTCTCCATTTTTCATTTGTATGTAGAAACCGTCCACAGTAAATCGGTGCGGGATTTTGTCACTATTTTAAGGAAAATCCAAATCCTTTGGCCCACGTTTGACGAATTCAGTTTTACTGAATTTTACTGGGAGACTTTTATTGGTTAGTCAGCATTTCTGCCCAATGTGCCAGACTGTCAGAAAGAATAGTGAAGTTAGTTTCAATTACCTCATAAGCTAACATTAATTGCTGTCGCTGTGGAATCCATAGGACAAAAACTATCAACTTCAGCCACAGGTGCACGTTCTTCATTGGACCTTCTCCTCAGATTTCTTGCTGCTACACAGAAACTGCTGAGCTTTGCCAAGCTCTCTGCATTGAGCTAGGTTAGGGCCCTCTGTTGCATTTGTGTGGTTGTAAAGACTGCCACTGATTCTAGTGTATTATGGTGAGACAAAATTTAAAAGGGCTTTAAACACAGAGGCTCGAAAAGACCCTAAAAGATGAGAATAAAGTTAGACAGGACAGTGAATTTCAAATTATATACACCTGCCACAAAAAGGGAAAAGAGGATGGTTATATTCTAAATTGCACACTTAACTTTCATACGGCCCAAACTGACCCAGGCAATCAAAGAGCCCATTAGCAGATTATGTTTACTGCCTGTCACCTGACACCACTACACAGACACAGCATGGATAAATGACCTTTAGAGCGACTTAGGAATCTTCAGACTGTCCAGTAGCATTGTACATTATGTGATAAATTCAGTACTGCCTTTAACCACTAAGAACATATTATTATATTTTCTATATTATTCTATATATATTATATTTTTGCATTTATATTTAGTAGGGTTGAATGAATATAAATTTTCACTACTTGACTAGTAATGAAAGAAAAAAACCTTTTTTTTTTTTTTTTTTAATAGTCTTTTCATAGCCAAAGCAAAAACATTCAGAACATTACTAGTTTAGGTTATTTTATTAGTGCCGTCAAAGTGAATATAAAATCATTTTATATTATTCCCTGAGACGTCTTTGTAAATTTTGTGAGGTTTTTCATTGAAAAAAGGATTTGGTTCTTTTTTCTCATGCTGTTTTAGCATGGTATATAAAACCCTACAGAATAAAACAGGCTGATTTGTGGGGAGGGGTCTTTAAATGTAAATACCTTCAGTCTGATTGGCTAACTTGGCAAATTCTGCTGGCCAAACAGAGTAAAGCTATTTGAATTTATAGGTACCCCCCAAATCATCCTGTCTTATTTGATTGGCATGAGGGAAAAAAAAAAAAAAGAGTAAATTAAAAAAAAAACTGCAAACTTTACAAAAGCATATCATGAAATAATATAAAATAACTGAAAAGTGTCCCCTTTAAATGTTGATAAACAACTGCAAAGAAAACGTTAAACTGCACTTCAATTAACAGACTATGATTACATTCCTGGCTTCAAGCGACGTTAAATGACAAAAATGAATATATTGCTACAATAAATGTGCAAGATATTATTATTATTATTATTATAATCTAATTATTTAAGGACAATTTGAAAATGATGATTCTGCAACAGAGACCACGCAGCATGGAACCTAGTGTCTTTAAACAGTTCTCCTTCTAACTTAAAGACCAATCTGGGATATGTCTATAGTGTACCAATTATATAGTTCTACAGCAGCTCCTGGGAGGTTTTTTTTTTTTTTTGCCACGTTCATGTCTGACCTCAGTAGCATTGTACAGTTGTTCCATCTAAACTGGTGTTAAAGCTAAGCAGCCTGGGTCTGAGCAGCTCCATCTGCAACTGATACTGAACTTTCTGTCTAACAGAGCCCAGACAATAAGAATCGGTAACAGGAGACTCTGACAGTTGGGTCGGGAATGCCTCAGGTCTGCTGCCTGTACACCAAAGACTGTTCAACAATATCATCAAGCTCACGGATGACACCACAGTTGTCAGACTCGTACCCAACAATGATGAGTCTCCCTACAGGATGAAGATTCTTGACCTTTCCACCTGGTTCCACAAGAACAACCTGGATGTCAGCAAACCTAATTATGTGAACAGTGGAACTCATTTGCCCGTCAGCATCAATGGTTCAGTTGCAAATACTGTCATTAGCATTAGATCAGCTCTCAGAATCCCTCTCACAGTCACTAAACACCAACAGCACCCTCAAAAACTCTCAGCAGAATCCGTTCTTTCTGCAGAGATTTAAGAACTCTGGGACAAACACAGCAACCTCGGTCAATGTTCACTGGGGCACAACAGAGACTGGGTGCATCACATTATGACTTGCCAATCTGAGCACACATGACTAAAAGGATTGTGAGACTTGCATTAAAAATCACCAGCATAGATATCATACGACTCCAGAAGATCTATTTAACCAGATGCAAGATGAGAGCACAGTCTATAATCATGGACTCCTCTCATCCAGTTAATGCCCTGCTCTCCCCCTTCCCCTCCAGCAAACACCTCCAAAGCATCATTGCACACACTTCCTGGCACAGGAGCAGCTTCTTCTTCCCTCAGGCTATAATGATTTTCAACAGCAGGCTTTTAGAGACGCTGGCTTTTCCTACCTTGCTAAACCAATCTCAATCTCATGTACCTGCAATAAACCTCTTATCTTACATAGCGCATTTTATTTATTTATTTATCAACATGCGATTGACTGTCAATGTAGCATCATCGAGTACATTTTGCCTACTTTCTTTACCATTTGCCTTGCTGTTTTTTTCCCACTGCCCCAACAAGTTAACATCTCCCTACAGCAGTGATTAGTGAACGTATTAGTTGTCTAGTCTACGCAACACCTAATATTTAGTATAGAATTATACTATACTTAATTATACCATACATAATTATAACATTCAAAAACAGTTCTTGGTAATGGACCTTGCTGGAAAAGCAGATACTGTATCGTGGTCAGACACACGGCTATTATTAAACTCCTCATTAGCACTAAAAGCTCTTTATTCTTCCACCTCTCCATCATTATCTAATTGCAGTACAATGCTTCTTTCCCACCAGAGTTTAATTAAGACCTACTTGTCAAGACGTCACTCAGGCCAGCAAAGGCGTTGGCATAGCAACCACCTGTGTGAAGAGGCCACTCTAAGTGAAAAGTACTTGATGTCTGGCATGACTATATATTTTCAGCTGCTACCGAAGTTGAAGAAGGAATCAGATGGCTGGGAGTTGCTGCACTCTAGTGTTCAGGGTGATGCAATAGAGGTGTGATCGTATAGTGGGCAGTATCCCATTTGATAACCTTGGACACCTGACTAATCATCATATGTGTTTGATGAATATCCCAGATGAGTTTTGCTCCACTGCTCTTTGCTGCTATAACAGGCTCCACTCTCCTGGGAAGGATTTCCTCTAGATTTTAGAGTGCGGCTGTGGAGATTTGCCCATTCAGCCACAAGAGCATTAGTGAGGTCAGTCACTGATGTCGGGCGGACTTCCAGTTCATCCCAAACATGTTCAGTAAGGTTTTGGTCAGGGGTCTGTGCAGACCACTCAAATTCTTCCACACCAACCATGCCTTTATAAAGAGCATTTTCATGCTGAAACAGGTTTGGATTAGGCCCCTTAGTTCCAGTGAAGGAAAATCTTAATCCTACAGCATACAAAGACATTCTAGACAATTGTGTGATTCCAACTTTGGGGCAAGTGTAGGAAAGACTCACATACGTATAGGTGTGATGGTCCATGGGTCCACATACAGTACTTTTGGCCATATAATGTAAATTTGTAAAACTAGCTATGATTTGCAACTCTTACTCGAGTTATGGAGTTAATAACTTGAATAAAACATAACTTCAGTTTCAACACCAGGATAGTTTTACCTTTTTTGGCATATCTGTCCAAGAGGAGCACTGGGTATATTGAGACCTCGTTTCTGCTGAAAAATCTGACCAATCTGGCCAAAACGCAAGCTGGTAGACCTTTTCTGACAGCTGGTAAGTAAATATTCAGCTTCCGAATTAGTTATCTAAATTGATAATAAATTTCAGAGATTTTATAATTACTGACTGTCAAGTTATTTCCTGTAACACGACTTGTTTATGATGCTGCATTAGTAGCAGTAATTAAGAAACAATTTTCACCTACTACCTTGGTCTATTCTGATCAAACCAAGCTGGATTTTTTTGTAGGGTTGCTACTTTTTGGTGCTTTTAATCATTCATATACTCTAGAATTTTTCTTCACTGCATGGTACATATTTTATGCACTGCACAGAATTCAGTCTGGGATGACGATCTTCTCTTCTGGCTAAATTGGAAAACTATCACAGGCAGCTAAAATCAGACACTTTTATGCCTTAGCAGTCCATACTGCTTTTTTTACTCTATTTTTTATTTACCCTTTTTAATTACTATATTGCCTTGCTTCATTTATAACTGCTAGACATTTCGATTCAACAGGTACAGGATATAGGAAAGGTTCACATTGATTCCTGGCCACATGGTGGATCCTGTAATAAAACAGTTGGCCTATGTAATTATGTCCATTAGGCCAATTTCTGCCCGACAGTTTTGGGCCACTGTGGACCTACAATTGGCTCAATGTGGACCAAGCATTGGTCCAGTGTGGGCTCAGGTAGGAGTTTGCTTACTGGATCCAAATTTTGGCAAATATTGGCAAAGCAGATTTAAATATAGCTAAAAGTCTTCTGGCCCTGTACTCAAAGTGTCATATCATAATATGTATATAATATAAGTCTAGTAATTTGCCTATAATATAATCTGCCTAATATCAGTCTTTCTTCAATATCTACTAATACTAAGTGCTACTAACAACTGCACATTTCTTTTGATGTAAAACTGGCACATATTAATATCGACTTCATGTCCACAACTTAACACAATTCAAAATGGCAGCTTGTTTCAGAGCCTCTTATTAGTGGATTAGTGATTTGCATATCTGCAGGCTGACATTTAAGCAGGCCTATACAAATGGCAATTATATTAGCCTGCGCTAAGAGAAAGTGACAGCCAGAGGAATAGAGGCTCATTTGGGGCTTTCGCTCTTCGGAGAGCAGATCAGTGGCACACATTATAAATTGTAAACTCACCCTCACATTACATGCATTTCTCATGCAGTTCCATACAAAGCATATTTCCCTGAGCTCCATGTCAGCCCAGGTGAAATTCTACTTTTTAACACTGTTGATCTGTTTCACAAATAAGAGTTTAAGGTTAATTAATGCCAAAAAGAGAAAGGAAAAGACAGGCGAAGGGAGGGGGTTGAGAGAAGGATTGATCGGGGAGTCTGTCATGCAGCTATAATTACTAACTCTCAGGAGATCTTTATAAAATTTTCAGGTGCCAAACTTTTAATTGCAATTCCTCATTTTGGACTGATAAATCCTGACTCTTTGGCCTTTAACTCCCCATCACGTTCACGCGCACATTTTTAATCAATCAAGGATCTAATAACAATATGACTTAGATATTCAATGAAGCTCTTTCTATCAAGACCGTCTAATGAAATAAGGCTTAGTATAATAAGATTCATAAGGGTCTAGGGCAATTCTACTAATTAATCTGAATTAACATTAATATATAATATATAACTATATTGAAAAACATATAAAGATCTAACACCAAAAAAATATATACTGTACTATGTATAAATTAAATTGGATACAGTACATAATTCCAGCTTCAGAGGAGCAATGCAAAAAGACGAGTCATGACAATCTCTCCAACAAAGCTCAAAAACATTAAGGCTTTATCTTCATCTCATCAACAGTGATAAGAGCTCTAATGCTGTTTCTCCACACTGAGATAAATATGCACTTTACTTTGGGTGGGTTGTAATCCCTACAGTATAATAAGATTAACATCTAATGCAATGTTCTCTCTATAAAAGCATATTTATGAGAAAAAAACGCCTTAGGAAAGATTTTACTGGGCCAGTCAGATTTCCTGAACATGTTGTTCTGTTCAACAATACAGCAAAAAGACACACAAAAAAAGGTTCTGTATTAAGAATTTAACAGATGGAAGTACGGAACTGCAAGTAATGCAGCCATATACCCCGAGTTGCAAGGTGTTTACATGAAGAAGCACTTTCATAAAATCTTGGCAAACAGATTGATACTTTCAGATAAATTCATTCATTAAGAGAAAATTTTAAACATAAACTGTATGTAGAAATGGGCGCAGACTGAACGAGCGTAGACATGAGAATACGACAAACAAAGGAATTCAATATTTAGTATTCATTCATAGTATAAATTGATAATCACACCAGCAACATCCATGTCATCTTCATTAAATTGCATAAAGGAACAAACTTCAAAAGCCTAGTCAGACATGTTGTTCGGTTCACCATAGCAACCATGGTAAAACAGCAAGGTGTTTAAATACTACGTGATTTGGTGCACCACCATACCCAGAGCACCACGGCAAGCAAAACAAAAGCCTAGACTCAAAAGCACCAATCACACACAGCTGGAGGACGCCAATTATCCCTGGTGGGCGGTCAAAATAGCCCCGAATAAATAAGCTGCCTGACAAGAAATTCAGGGAAAATAAAGAATGTGCCATTGTAATGCCCATCTGAATACTAAAATCATTCATTACCTGTGTCACACAAGCAAGAACATTCTTCGTACTGAAGCTACACCAAACTGACATTATGAACTAGCACCAGTGCAAGACTGCACATTGCAAAATCCTTACAGTATTTCTCTTCCAAACAAGAGTGGTGGGACTGATCCTTGAGACGCGAGTGTTTGGACAGCTCCTACAGGCGCAAGTGTTAGGATAGGTCCTTTGGACCAGAGTGTTGGGAGACGTCCTCCAGACCAGAGTGTTGGAACAGGATCCCCCGAACCAAGTGTTGGGAAAAATCCTCCAGACCAGAGTGTTCAGACAATTTCCCCAGATAAGAATGTTTGGACAGGCTCCACAGAACCCGAGTGTTGGGACACATCCTCTAGATCTGAGTGTTGACAGGTCCTCCATACTTGAGTGTTGTAACAGGCCTGCTTAACCTGTGTTGGGACAGGTCCTCCTGACCTGAGTGTTGGGACAAGTCCTCCAGAAAAGAATATTGGGATAAATCCCCCAGACCAGAGTGTTGGGTCAGATACCCCAAACCCAGGTGTTGGGACACATCCTCCAGACGAGAGTTTTGGAACAGGTCCTAAAGACTGAGTGCTGGGACACATCCTCCAGACACCCGAGTGCCGGGACACGTCCTCCAGGCACCCGAGTGCCGGGACACGTCCTCCAGTCCTCCAGGCACCCGAGTGCCGGGACACGTCCTCCAGGCACCCGAGTGTTGGGACACGTCCTCCAGGCACCCGAGTGCCGGGACACGTCCTCCAGGCACCCGAGTGTCGGGACACGTCCTCCAGGCACCCGAGTGTCGGGACACGTCCTCCAGGCACCCGAGTATTGGGAGACGTACTACACAGTGTGTATTTTATAGATAATGAATATACTCCATTGTAGGTTACATGGAAGAAGTCATGTTTGTTTTCTTCTCCATCTCCACCTTCTCATACCAGCATATACCACCTCTGCAATTTTATCAGTCCCAACTGTTCTAGACTCGTAGCGTAGACTTAATAGAATTGTAATAGAAAATATTATTATATACCCTAAAGTGTAGTAATTATTCAGAGTTGCATGATAACAGATTTTTACTAGTCAACCAATAATTCAAAAACATAGGTGACTTAACTAAATTATAGTTAATAATAATTAACTATAATTATTATTTTAGTAAATAACCCCCTCCATCGTACCATCGTACAATCCCTCTTTTAAACCATGGACATTACTTTTTAATATTGTAGAAATTGCTTGTAATGGAAACGGATGTGTTCTGGTGTGCCGTGTTGAGAAATGGATGTGCAGAACGTTTGTTCACAAAAAGGTAAAAGCACAGATGGAAAATGGTTAACAGACTCCAAAGGGAGTCTAAATTTCCACAGTCAAATTTGGGATGCTGCTCACACACACATGCACACTTTAGCCTAATTAAAAATTGATCCGCTTAGTTTGATGTCTATTCTCTTATCTATATGCCCTCTGCACTCCAGCTTTCTTAACCTGACGCTTTCTTAAAAGGCTGCTCAAAGCTCAGGCTCCGACAAAGGAAATGTAGATGGATTATCGTAGATCAAAGGTACCAGAGAAATGATAACTCCGACACACACACACGCATGCACGCACACACAGTCAAGATTAGGAAGAGTTAGATAGTGATAAATGCATGTTGCAGCCTTACCTGTGGCAGAAAGATCAGTAGATAATAATGAATACACAAGCACAAACACATCAAACCCCTTTCCCAAAAAAAGCAAGTCAAACCAGGCACACGATGGTGGCACGTACTGGTTCACCTAAAGCAGGAGTGGGGAACCCGAGCCATGGAGGGCCGGTGTGGGTGCAGGGTTTTGGGATGACCTTTCTATCAGCAATTAAAAAAGACTCCTCCCACGGCTCTAACAGCTTTATCATTGGCTGATTGAGAGGTCATCCCAAAACCCAGCACCCACACCAGCCCTCCACGGCTCGGGTTCTGACCTAAAGCAAACTGACCAGAAAACAAAACAACTCAATCAATATTCAGGAAAACTCCATTTTTAAACATCTTCATGAATTACTTAACTATATGTTTCATTTTCTATTAGCAGGGTGTTTGTTTGAATTAAATAGATTGATTATAAGAAAGTTGAGTAATTTATAAATTGCGTAGAGCAAACAGAGCAGAGTAGTGTTGATAAATGCTACCGTTTCATTTTCTAAACCCTACAGTGAATATCTTTTAATTGGTCAAATTGGGGGGAGGGAAAACAGATTGTTGAATTAGGAAAGAAAAAGACTGTATAATATGATCCTGAGCTGATCTGAGTGTACCTGAGAATCCTGGAAGTCAGAGTCAGTGCTGTGTCACGGGGACAGAATTGGCAGGAAATTTGAATATGCCAAATCGGATGTGTCAAATATCATCATGCCCCAACTTCAGGCACAAAAGAAGTCCAGACACACAGTGAGCAAGAACAGATTGAGGCTAAATAACTAAACATATATATATATATATATATATATATATAGGAGTCAGAGAGTGAGTGAGTAATGTTTCTCTTGTCAAACAGGCAAGGCATTTATTTGTAGCTAGTTCATGATCGCCAGTTTATTTACCCATCCATCCATTATCTATAGCAGGGCCAACACAGACAAACAGCCACACACGCTCACATTCACACCTATGGCCAATTTAGAGTAGCCAGTTGACCTAATCTGCACGTTTTTGGACTGTGGGAGGAAACCGGAGCACCCGGAGGAAACCCATGCATGCATGGGGAGAATATACAAACTCCGCACAGAAAGGCACCCTGGGTGACCCGGGGATCGAACCCAGGACCTTCTTGCTGGGAGGCGGACAGTGCTAACCACCGCACCGCCCGTTTATTTACCCTGTTTATGGAATTTGTATCTTTACTCAGGTGTGAAGAACACGATAGCTTGCTAGTGACTAACATTTTTATATTTCAAATTTAGGTATATACCAAGCTAAGTTATACATAGTGGTTTAAAGAAAAACAAATCAGAACGTCATGACAACTGATTTATACTCCCTGGTTCTTGTGTATGTGTGAGATAGAGTTCATCTGGATCTGAACAGACTCAAGATTCAACAACAGCAAAGCAGGAAACCATGACAAAAGCATTTCTAGGTGCAAAACTGCTATAAAGAAGCACCACAAACATTGCTACGCATGTACAAGGAACGTGGAACAAGGTAACGTTAATCAATGGAAAATCTGCAGCTAAAGATGCAAAATTCAACGTTAGTGTTGGCCCATTACTCCACACTTCTTTGCAAGGACATGTGCCCCATAGCATTACAATATAGCTAACAATATAGATTGTCTCTAATATTTTTTGACAGGCTGATGAACAAAAAACACCGAGCAAATAATAAAGTACACACTGGTTCTAATTATTAAGCTGCAATATACACAGATCAGGTAATAAACAATACGCACGCTGAAAGCGAGCGGATGTGAAAGTTGCGTTTTATATACTGTAGTTAAGCTCGATAGCTAGCGCTAGCTCGTGTTCGCTGTCCTCGGGTAAAACATCAAAATGCTGCGAGGTTACTGCGGACCAACCAAGAGGTTTTGCTCTTTGCACGTGAATCACATTGATGAAGGTTTTTTGAAAGTCTTTCTCATAAAGTTCCTGTAATATTGAAGAAACAGGGCAGATGATTAGATCCTCAGAAGCACGAGCAATTGGGCTTCATCCCAAACTGCACACGAACACATTAAATACTTTGTCAAGATGCAAGTTGTGTCATTTCTATTTAGGCACAGTGTTTGCCTTGAATTCTTTCCAAATGTGAATCGCGCAGAGATTAATCTGTGCAGTGATAAACGATCCCGATGATACAAAATATTTTTTACAAGTAGCTTGTAATAGGAATTTTCTACCACAGACGGCAAAACATGTACAATATTTAAGGAATAACACACAGTGGAAATAATCCGCACGTCGACACAGTACAGTGCGAGCGTGTTATTCATCTTCTACCACAGCAACGTACCAACAAAGACAACTTTTAAGGTATTAATAATAGACACACTGCGGAACAAGTTTGTTCCTCTTAGTATCTACATTATAGCTTTCCTTCGCCAGACTTTCCTTTTTCTTTCTCTCTATCCAAGTTAACAAGACAGAAAAAAAAAAAAAAAAAAAAAACGTGGCTTGTTACCAAGGAACGGCAAAGCGGGTTCCGAAACCTCTCCTAAAATAGTCAAATGAATAACCCTCACAAAGCACTGAAACTAGAGACTTCTTCCATAAACGGTTAAGGAACAGCTTCTCCATATCAATAATGACACTTTTCCTTGCTAAATGATAACACTTTTAAAAAATCCATTCACGATTACGCTAAGAGAGTGTGGAGCGTCTGCTATACAGGTCCCTGGAAATGAGTCGTCACTATAGAAATGATCGCTTTTTTTCTTAAATCTAGCACATTTATTTGAAATGTAATCATTTCTGTTACTCATCAAAGCAGTGCCGTGGAAGAAAATGAACCCGCGCCTTCTGATTCGAGAATACCACTGCGCCGAGGTATAAATCTTTTTAATCCGTGGTGTTATATTTTGAGATCATAATCGTTACAGATGTCCTTTAGTAATATTATATAAGAGACATTAAAGTAAAACAGATCCTGTAACAATAGTATTTACTCTACAAAACTATAGTCCTATAAAAAAAATCAGATGATAGATTGCTAGATAATGTCCTTTTATACACTTCCATGCACATTCATAATGACAAGCTAAGTACGTAATGTATGTTGTGCTAAATATTATACACAAAACCTTCCTTATGTAATTATAGCGCTATAAACCAGTTCACATACAAATACACACAGAGGTAAATTGCAGCTTAGTAAAGGATGAGCCTCCGGCAGAAACGTGACAGCAGTTGGGTTTCGCCTCATTGACAAGTTTTCGTCTTGGCAATAGGTTGGCCTGGTGACAGGTTCGCTGTAGTGATGGTTACCTGGCGACAGGTGAGTGCTCACCAGGGATCCCTGAGACTCATTTATCACTGACACACAGCACATAGACCAGCAGATGCCTTAGCTCACACATACACACCCTGACAAGGAGCAGTTAAGTGTGTGTGTGTGTGCGCGCGTGTGTGTCTGACAGAGTGTGACAGGTAGAAGACAAAGTGCAGGTATCACAAAGCCGGCTCTCGTGTTAACTACATTAGAGAACAGCACATCAGATCATTCTGAACCTCCGCTAATGGAGATATCGATTATGAAGGAGAGAACGGGGGAAGAAAGAAAGACAATGAAAACACCCTGCTGTGAAAACTAGGGCGCAATAATTTACACTCCGTGCTCATCTCTGTCATCCATTTCAGCCTAAGTAGCAAAGCCAAGCCTGGCTTCACTCGTTCACGTTCCTGCATGTTCCCCTCTGCGCCAGCAGATCTCTGCTGCGTCTACACACCCTCTCCGCCCTCTGTCTGCAACACAAACAGGCTCACAGGCCTTATTAGGAATATTATTGATGTTCTGTCAACCTGGAGCCTTAAATACACTGACCTCTCTAACCTGAACACTGTGCGTGTGCATGTATCTACGCATCATTCTGGAGCTATGTGGATGGGAAAAGCAAAAATGCACGCCCAAGCTTTTGAGCCAACTTTGAACAAACCCGTCATGTTTTTTTTCCCCCCCTTGGCATTTAGGTGTCCTATTTTCTGGTACATTCTTGTTGTAGGAGGTCAGTATAGTTGTGCGTGTGTGTGTGTGTGCGCAGGCGCGCGTGTGTGTGTTTGCTGGATGGACAATGGCAATTCAGTCCTCAAATGTTGGTCAAAAGAAATAGCAAAACTGAGGACACAGAAATCCAAATGTCAGTAGTTATCGGATTCAGTCAGAAAAATAAAGTTCCTACTCAAGCTTCAGAAACTTGAAGGTTGCAATCTGATTGGCTGGCTGTTTTTATATACACCGAAAAACTTTTGAACAATGACTAAAACAGCTCCTGGCAAAGTAAACAGTATATTGTTACATATCGGTGTTGTTTACAGGTTTGTGGTCAGACTGTAGATCCACACAGCCTATCAGCGACAATCATGTGACACGCCACCTACGTTTGACTTCCATTGTGGGTTTTTTTTTTTTTTGGACACATCAGCAGCAGCATTTGAGAAGTCATGTGTGAAATATATTCACAGGTATAATAAACCTGACCACAATAGATTATTTTTTCCCCATCATCCTTTGTTTTTTTTCTCCAAGGTGCCTTTGAGGAGAAAGTACAGCGCACAATGGATTGCACAATTTCGATAATTGACAGATATTAGATTTTAGCAAGCAGTGTAAGTCGCTTCCATGTGAATGAAAACAAATAACGATATCTTCGTATCGATTTTGCACCTTGGAATTATAACGCACAGGCAAATGAGGTCATCCTAAAATAAAGGTTTCTTTATCGGCTGTGTCTGGACCTCAAAAGACTTTACACGTAAAAGACGGATTGAAATTCATTCACAGATAAGATCTAAAACAAAAAAAGGTAATCAAGTGCGTCCACATTCACTTAATAGACATACTTTTGGACCTTTCATTCCGAACCTGAATAGCACACAAAGATAATGGGGGAAAAAAAAAAACTTTAAATTCGTAGATCTATTCTTGCATCATTGAAGGGTCACAGAGACCAAAGGCAAAGAACAACTGAAACTCCGTTTCCATTCCTAATCAAATACAAACAGTGGGTTTTTACTGGGACGCGCATAAAAACAAAGAGCCGGTGCTGATCAGGTCATTAAGCTGGGTAAACAACACATTAATGATTCATTAAAGCCAGGGCTGTTTATAATTAAACTCAAATTGAAACAGACAGATTCGGCATAATTGTTTCTTTTAGACACAACACTCTCAGACGGAGTACGCTCAGGTGCCCTCCACAATTATTGGGACTCTTTATGAAAATATTAGTATCGTCTTGTACTTGTGTTGCCCATTTGTTTCGTTCTTTCCTAAATGATGAAGTGTTCCATGATCGTGTCCATCTCTGCATGTCCACAGGGCTGTGTATGTGTGTCCGACTGGTATAAGCCATTTGAATTTGCCTTCCGAGTCCAATTTTAGGACAAAACATAGAGTTTTTACATCTTAGTTCAGATATTTAGTTTACTTGAACTAAAAATATATTTAGATATTTTAGTACAGATGATTAAAGAACCGACTACGGTGAAAAAGTAAGCTATTCTAAAGAACTTTCAAAGCAGGCCAAATCACAGCAAGTGGGCGTCGCCAAAAAAAAAAAAACCTTTTAAAAGAGGATGCAAGTTGCAACAATCATATCAAAGGTAGACCAGAAACTGAGAAATCTTTATATCTGGGAAGGAATGCCCCAAATAACGTGTTTTTTTAAAATCATATACATTCTGTATAGTGCAAGGGAAGTACATTGATTATACTGCAAGATGCAGTCTTTTTATCAACACAAAGATCAGATGAGCCATGATGAAATTTGCAAAGAAATGCAAATATAGTTTGGAATAGTTCTGGAACAAATATTTATGGACAGTTAAGATGGATATATCCCTCCATCAAGTAGAGTCAGGAACGGATGCATCTGGATGTCTTTACGTGAAGCGTAGAGAGCAGGTCGGCAATTTTTTACATTTTGTTATAGTATGGTGGAAATCCACCATTATCAAAGGTCTGATATAATTTTATTATATATTTTTGCAATAGTTATATTTATTTGAACATGCCTATATTTTAATAATATTGTGTTCTTTGAATGGAAAGATCAGAAATTAAACAAACCCTTTGTCACCTATAAGTAGCCAAAATATCACTGCACATTTTTATATATTATGCCTAATATTTGATACCATTGGATTATGCTTATATTATAAAAATACATTTTTGTATTATTATTATTATTATTATTATTATTATTATTATTATTATTATTCGGAGGGGTCCCTGGCTACAGAAAGTTTAGGAATGGCCTACTTTAGGTGATTTTTTCGGAATTTTTTTCAGTTAAATTTTTTTAATAAATTAAATAAACATTTAATTTATTTGAAAACCCAGAAGTTGGAAGACCCACGATGAACTGTTATGTTAGAAATGGGTATAATGAATATCTTTCAAATTCAAAGTGTCACGGGGGGAATTACCGCAAAAGTATGGTCAAATACGAACTTCACACATTACACAAGTTCAATCGTGTGTTTATTATGCTCAGGAGAAATTTTTGGATGGAATATTTGTTGGTGTTGTTCAGGCATGGTTTTGAATTTCAAATTTAGGCACAAATCCAACCAATTTCTTTTAATTCCAGAATCTGCAACCAAGATCAACAAGCTGACACTGACACCAACACATTTAATGGGATTGCCAAACACAAATCAGTTTTTTTTTTTTAACTTGCAAAACGTCCGAATGGCTACTAGAGCTGCAGTACTGACCATAACCTCCTCGACCAGGGGTCAGCAACTGGACGGCCCAGCAAAGTATTTCAGACGACCGAATCAAAACTCCAAAGATACAGTAGCGCTGCTACAGATGAAAAAAAAACGGCTATAGTTTAGTGCCTCCAGTTTTCTAAACATGAGTCAGAATTGCAATTTCCTGGCTACATCTTCTTCAATCACATAGATTTGATTTAGGCAAAATATTTAGCTGAAGGCAACTCATCATTCCAGAGACAGAGACTAGCTACACAGTCAAAGATGTTAGGGTAAAAAAAAGGAGATTTCACAGATGGCTTTTTTTAAAACTTCATGATGAAACTTTATCTTATTTGTCCTAAAGTGCCACTACAAATCAAAACATAACGACTTAAAATTCTTACCTTTCGATTCTAAACCACTAGTTTAAATTTTATTTATAGCCAAAAACCAATGTTACAGTTACATCTGTCCTAGGCCAAGTAATTCATAACTGATGCTTCCAACAACGTCACTATTTACCAGTGTCCTACTTTTAGCCTTCCAAAACCTGTTATTTATTAGCAAAGAAGCTTGTGCTTGTTAACATGATTATTTATCTTCAAAGCACCAAAGTGCTGTATTTAACATGTATTGCACATGGGTTACAGTAATAAAATTGCATACTAATTATTTTGTTTTACTTAAAACAAACTAGTTATGCCAGCACATGGTGCTTATTTAGCAATGAATTCAACAACAGTTGGTCTTATACCCTCAGACATCAGAAATTATTTCAATACAGTCCGCAAGCGTTAAATCCCCGTTAAGTCGCCTATTTGACTGTACTGCAGTAGTACTGAGGCAGCTGGTATAAATGTCTAATCCCCCGACGTGGACAGCAATACAAGTTCAATTTTATTTTTGGCATCCATATCAGATGATTTACTATTAACAAAGGTGTTAAAGCAGATTGTCTTCAGAATGACTTTTGTGGAACAGCTCCATCAATAGTCATAAGAAAATACAAAGACTGTCATAAAAATAGGAGGCTGGAGCTGATTTCCTTCTAGCCCAATCTTTAAATTTACGGAGCATACCAATGGGAGTCGTTCCATAAGACAGCTCCGTCTTGTAGTTATAGTTCAGAAGTTTACATATAGTCATGATGAACATGAATTTCATGGCAATATTAGGCTTTAAATAACGTCTTTGAACTGTTCTTTTTCTGGTCGAAGGATGCTTGTACAGCATACATCTCTATTAGAAAAAAAACAACAGAATTTGGTGTACAAGTTTTAATTTATTCTGGGTTTTCTGGAAAAAACTTAGATTATTAAATCAGTGGTACTGAAAGTTCCAAAATAACTTGCCACGGCCAAGATCTCTTGATTTCCTGTTCGTGATCATGACTGACTACAGCTGGTAGCTTCTACATGCATAACAAAAAAAAAAAAAAATGGGTTCTTTGACAAGTACAAGCTAATGAGAGGTGTAGGAACTTTGCCAAGGTCTGGAAGAAGACCCAAACTATCACCCTCAGCTGAGAAGAAATTGGTTCCGATGGTCAGGAACGAGCAAGTTTTACACCGTCCAAGAAAGAAACTCGACACCTTCAAGCTGGACTAAAATTCTGCAGCTGACCACATGGACAAATAAAAAGCCTTCAGGAGGAAAGTTTTATGGTCAGATGAGACAAAGATTGAGTTGTTTTGCCACAATGAGCAGAGGTACAGAGGAACACTGTTCCAAATGTTAAGCATGGTGAAGGTCATGCTCTGGGGCTGTTTTACTGCCAGTGGAACTGGTGCATTGCACAAAGTGGATAAAGAACCTAAAGAATTCTTCAGAATAGCTTCACACCATCAGGTAGACAGTTGAAACATGGACATAATTGGGTGTTCCGACAGGACAAAGACCCCATATATACACATCACAGGATTAAACTCAACCCTTTCGAAAATAGGTGAGTTGTGCTTAAAAGTCGGCTCCATGCCAAAAAAACGTCAATTGAAGTCTAACGATTCGACGGTAGAGGGGTAAAATATCAAACCAGAATTCTGCCAGAAGCTTGTTGATGGCTAACAAAAGTGTCAGGCCAAGGTGAAACTTGCGAAGGGACATTTATTCAAGTACTAGGTGGGCAGTATGTATATTTTCCACTCTGTATGCATAATTGTGACATTGTGTTGATTTCAGAAAATAAATTAAAACTTGTACCAAATTCCTGCTTTTTTTCTATTAAATATGCATGTTGTACAATCATTCTTCAACAACAACAAAAAAAAGAACAGTTAAAAGAAATCATTTAAAGCCCCATACTGCCATGACAATCATGTCCATAATGAATACATGTAAACTTCTGACTGGAGCTGCGTGGAGTTTTGTATTTTCTGACTAAATTTAAACACAAGCTGTTTCTTATTTCTTTTCTTTTTCCACACCATACGAGTTATACCACTCTTCCTAAAAGCCTTGTGCTGTTAAACAGAGGTACAGGAATGGCGTAGTGGAGCTGAGCTCATGCTGGGCTAATGTGCTAATGTTCTTTTGGTCTAGCAGCATAGAAAATGGCTCTGGGAGCAATTTGGCTGAGGCCACTGCTCCCAGTTTGGCTTTAAGCCCTGGCGTATTTGAGAAATAATTCTTGGAGAAGACCTAATGCTACGGCTCAGCTCTGTCGAGAATGTCTGGAAAGGTCACCGCATTCACACATAACCATTAACCTCATTCCTGTGACATTAAGGCAGCATGCTCTGGATTCATTTGACCCAAGGCTCTGGAATTGTCATGAGGTACGCAAATAAGCACAGTCTATGCATATTTTAATGCACCCATATAAAGATATCATGCATGTGCCAAAAACTTGCATATGCATACACAGTTGAGCACAATCATGGTTTGATTGTTAGTTGACCGGATTACATTTCCCAGAGGCACCTCTAACCTTCTAGACCAGCGCCATTATACGCTTGAACGCACGTGCATACAAATAAAAGCCCACACACATCCTTATACACATTCACACGCACTAAACAATACACAGGCCTGCTGTAATTTATTATTTTCCCCCTTTGATCCTATTACCCACCCCTGGCTCAAACAGAACATTATGGACCAAATGAGCTTTCTCCCCAAACACTGCCAAAGACAAAGGATGCAACCAGTAATTAATGATCATGGCTGGCTCCTTTTATTAACGAGGCTTCACTGGGATGGAACACTCAAATGAGAATTTATGACTGTACCCTTTAATAAAACCTTGCAATATTTATCACCTATTTACTATAAAGGCAGCTGCACACAGGTATTCACTAAACAACTAAATTACTGACAAAATAACAGGTCACGTCATATGACTGGAATCACTAGGTTGGGGGTTATAGGTGTCTTATTATGGTAATTTAACAGAATGGTTATACTCACAAGGTTATCAGTACACAACATAAAATTACTTAGAAGAAGAAGTGGTCCATCGAAACAACATCGAAATATGGTGACGGCGGCATCACGGTCCCGGGGCACTTGTAATCCTCAGAAGCTTCTTTAAAATGAATGCAGGGGGGTATTAAAAGAGAAATTGCTTTAGTCTGCAAAAAATAAAACAGGCTTGGGTGAAATGGCACCTTTCCGAATCCCATTGAGAATCTGTGGCATAGATTTAAAAATTGCACCCAACCAACCAAACCGGAAATAATGGGTGAAAATCATCTCGAACCGTATGCAAAACTGGTAGGAACTTACAACAGACATAAAGCTCTTCCTGCTACTAAAGATGCTTCTACCAAGTACATATCTGAAGGGATTGAATACTTATACAAGCGGCATTTTTCAGTTTTTAATTTTTTTTTTAAAAGATCGAACAAATAACAATTTGCAATAAAGAACACTGGCAGGAACGGTCTGTGCAAGTGAAATGTGTAACCTAGATGAATTTGTTGCACTTTAAGAGGGATGAATACTTTTGCTAGGCACTGTACAATATCACCTACTATCAGATGTTGGTGCCTGAATATTTTTTATTTCATTCATTTACTTCTTTTCATCAGAAAGACACCAGTTATGGCACAGAAGCATCCTGGAGAAGAAGAAGAAGAAGTAGTAGAAGAAAAAGCAGTATGCCAATTACGATGTGCTGCAATATAGACAAATAGGGAATAAACATATCAGAAGTAAATCAGAATATTGCTAAATTATTTTCATAAGCTTCTGAAGAACCATCCATTAAGAAGACCCCTTTAAAGTAAAATAAGACCTGCATAGATATAGAACAGTAGATATAATGATAAAACCTATGATGCAGAAATGTGTAGCTCCCAATATTGATACAAATTCAATTAGAGGCAATTAGACCTCTGAACGGGCATTTAATCCTAGCAGCGATGCAATACGATATGATATTGTGATTCAGGAATGTCTGAAGACTGATTTTAGTCCCTTTTCTACAGCAATTACAATAAATATAGTAGGTATAAATCAGTGAGAAAGAGAGAGAATGAGGGGGAAAGGTCCTACATCGCAATGGCCCTCTTCACAGTTTGAGTATTATTGTAATATTTCAACTTGAAATCTCATTTTGTTAGAATGTTTCACAGACCTTGTTTGAAAGGTCGTTCAATGAGGTGAAAAGAAAAAAAAAATGTTAGCTTTAGGGAGTGGGAGATTTCATTTACAGGGACTGACAGGTGCAGAGATGCATGGAAGTGTGGATAAAGAATGAGGGCACGAAAGAAACACACATAGTGAAAGAAATTCATTTTAGAAAATTCCTGAATACTAATAAAATAATAATAAAAGAGATGTGTGGTGTTGGATAGAGAAAACTGTACTGATCCAGTCATGACAGCCTCACAGCTTTTGCTCAGTATACAATCATTTGAATTATTGCAGCTGATGCACTGGCGCAAATCAGTGAATCTTTACACCCCTAGAGGATCAAGCAGAGATGTATCTCTAGCTCATCATTCTGTTCATTGTAAAGCAGTGCACTGATGCACCCAACAGTCAATACAGTTATCTTTCTCTCACAGCTCTGAGTGCACACAAAAATGACAATCCTTGATGGAATAAAAATGAGTCAAGGAGCCAGATACAAATAAATATCCAACAAAAATACGACCGATAAGCACCTCTAATATTGGTATCATAACACTGGTCATAATACTGGTACGAAGACTGCAAAGCATCTTATATACCCCAGTAATATCGAGGTCTGGGATGAGAAGTGCAATGATAAATACAGCATTATTTCTATCTATCAAAAAAAAAAAAATGGTATACGCTTACCACAATTCTGAGCTGAAAAATTAGTCAACCCAGTTTGAAAATCTAAATAAAAAAAAATTATAATTAAAACACCTATGGCCACAGTGATTCATCACGTAATAATAATAAAAAAAATTAAAAAAAACATGCCATCTTAAGGGATCATTCTGTCTAATCACTAGTAGATACTAGACTAGTAGCAATGCAGACTTGCTTGAAACATAACTTTGGTCACACCAATTAATAATTCAATTAAAAGTAATTAAATAATTACAGGCACATTCAAAGCATTTTTGCTACATAGCTAAGCTAGGAACAATCCAAAAAGCTACAGTAATTAGAGCAAAAATGACAACTTGCCATGTTATGTCAGATTACTGATTGGACTGATCATTAAACGTATTATCTAGCTTACGGGGTAAGTAAAAGCTCTCATCTATGCCCAGAACCGGATCATTCAGCACGAATCTTAACAAAAGAACTTCCTTATTTCTGACGGAAATATACCATAAATAAATCAAACAATAAAATATAGTGAAAGCCCTAAGCTACAGTGGATATAAAAAGTCAAAACAATAAAATGTCACAATAACCCGGTTGCATGACTGTGCACACCTTTTTATAATTTGAGATGTGGCTGTGCTCAAATCACATTCAATCAAAAGTATTAGGCTTAACCAAAAGAAGGTCAATGATTTGGAATGGTCTAGCCGGAGCACAGACCTGAATCCAACTACAAATCTGTGCTGTGACCTGAAGCGAGCTGTGCGCAGGAAATGCCCTCACAATTTGACAGATACAGAATGTTTGTGGAATAAACAGTGGGAAAATATTGCCAAATCAAAATGTGCCATGTTGATAGACTCTTACTCAAAAAGACGGAGTGGTGTAATAAAATTAAAAGGTGCTTCGACAAAGTATTGTTTTAGGCGTGCGCGTGCTTATGCAACAAGGTTGCGCTTTTTTATTTTTCCATTAAGAAAAACACTTATTGTTTTTCACCTCATTTGTACACTGTGTCATTTCACGTGAACGGTGGAAAAAGATCCGACAGGATTCATCTTGGTGTCGTACATCTACTTCGCAAAAACCTGCCATTTTTTCAGGGACGTACAGACTTTTCATATCCATTGTACCTGAATGATTTGTCTGACTCTAGTACACACACTGCTTGTAGTGATTTTCAACCCTTTTCAAGTTAATATGTATCATAAAGCACAGTCATTAAGATTAGCTATTTGGAGAAATTTCACTATAAGCAGTTTCTGAGGTAAAACACTAAAGATAAAAACCCACAAAAGAAAATTAGGTAGTCAATTAAAAATTTGCACGGAATGCATTCTGCAGTGAAGGCCTTTTTTTCTTAATTAAATGTCTTCCTCTTTAGAGATAATTAGATCCCGTCAGTGTCGTTACAAACCAACATTCAATTCTAGTTGGTATAAGCGGTGATGAGAGAATTTTCTCTTTCCCCCCTTTTTGCTCTTCTTCTCCCTTTATCTTTGGGAGGAAGACATCAATCTTCTGCTGTTAGTGGGTGTGCTGGGCTTTGACCAGATGGTGTCCACAGGGGGAAAAGGCCCTAAAATTGAGTTAGAACCTGTTCCTGAGTTCTGACATCTATACACAGAAAGATACACATCCAGATTCTCTCCAGAGTCTGCACAAATAATGCCAATATCTGCCAGTTTTACTACAGTTTTATGAAATCTCTCAAGAGCACCGAGTTTGCTCAAGCAAGACATTACGGCACGAAAATACACACTCTGTCGAAATGTACAAACCATCTACAGAGAGCCCTGTCTCTCACAGGCCTGTGGTTGTCTAAGGATGCCTGACTGAACAGACATCTATATTATGGGCTTTCCCACCGAACAGGGCTTGAAAACAAATCCGAATCCACTTGATCCTATCCTGGCTGAGTGTTTCGGTTTCCCCATCACAGCACCTTAACCTGTGCAAACAGGAGGCGTTTTGCCGTTTGGGACTCATTTAATTGTAAAATAAATTCCACAGATTTATTTTAAGTACACCCAATTATTCAAATATTAGGCTCATTATTTAATGTGTACAAAAATGTCAAATGGCAACTAGAGGTGGTCGCTTAATAACTTTCAAAGATATATCTACAATACCCAAAATATAGGTTTGCTAAGAAACCTGTTTAATTTGAATTTTATAAAATGCCTACAAAAACTTATTATAAACAAGACATAACATTTTACAGTTTTCAAAATTGGTCAAATATTTTCACTTCTACTGTTTCCGATCAGTTTGTAATTGCATGCATTAAAAGAAAAATAATACAATATCTGTGATGTATCAGAAAAGTGTATTGTGACATAATTTATCACAGTATAGATGTTATAGTGCCATTGGATATCATGGCAGCGTAATATTGTGTAGAGATGAAACCTAGCCAACAACAATTCAAGCTTGACATTCACTGTGTGACAAAAATCACACTTGGCTAAGATGATTTTTGATATTTTAAGGCAGACTAACTGCATTTACCACTAACTGCACTCGCCAGGTGTTTAACAGGCTTCTTACACAACATGATCTTTGTAGGGAGAAGCCAAAGTGAGGTTAGAAACTGAACTAAAT
>JAQQZR010000019.1:5255956-5266363 GCA_030068235.1 Notoglanidium macrostoma
GCCCGTGGTCTTCGGGCCCTCAGACGACACTGCATCACTCATCAGCATGATTGTGTCATTGACATTACTAAATGGGCTCAGGAATACTTCCAGAAACCACTGTCGGTAAACACAATCCGCCGTGCCATCTGAATATGCCGATTAAAGCTCTATCATGCCAAAAGGAAGCCATATTTGAACATGGTCCAGAAGCGCTGTCGTGTCCTGTGGGCCAAGCCTCCTCTGAAATGGACTGTGTCAAAGTGGGAAAGTGTTCTACGGTCAGATGAATCCAAATTTAACATTCTTGTTGGTAATCACGGACGCCGTGTCCTCAGGCCTAAAGAGGAGGGAGACCTTCCAGAGTGTTCTGAGCATTCAGTTCAGAAGCCAGCATCTCTGATGGTATGGGGGTGCATAAGTGCATAAGTTATGGGCAGCTTGCATGTTTTGGAAGGAACTATGAATGCTGAAAGGTATATAAAGGTCCTAGAGCAACATATGCCCCCCACAAGATGACGTCTATTTCAGGGAAGGCCTTGTGTATTTCAGCAGGACAATGCAAAACCACACACTGCAGCCATTACAACAGCATGGCTTCGTCGGAGATGAGTCCGTGTGCTGAATTGGCCGTCTGCAGTCCAGATCTTTCACCTATAGAGAACATTTGGCGCATCATTAAACGAAAAATACATCAAACTCTTCAGCAGCTGGAAACCTATATCATGCAAGAATGGGATCAAACTCCAACACCAAAACTCCAGAAACTCATAACCTCGATGCTCAAATGTCTTCAAACTGTTTTGTAAAGAAGAGGAGATTCTACACCATGGTAAACATGCCCCTGTCCCAACTATTTTGAGACCTGTAGCAAGCAGCAAATTTGAAATGAGCTCATTTTGTGCATGAAATTGTAAAATTTCTCAGTTTAAACACTTATGTTATCTATGTTCTGTTGTGAATAAAATATTGGCTCATGTGATTTGAAAGTCTTTTAGTTTTCATTTTATTCAATTTAAAGAACGTCCCAACTTTTCTGGTTTTTACGTTGTACACATTACCCTAAAGCAGCCAGAGAATGGGAAAAGGCCAATCACGAACTTACAAACAATAAAACAATTGGGACATTAAGAGGCTGAGAAGTTTTCAGCCTTGATTTAAAAGCAGTGATGGTAAGAGCAATTTTTATGTCAGGTGGCAGCTGGTCCCGAGTGCAAAGCGACTGCAAAGGCCCGATCACCTTTTTGTTTAAGGCAAGATCGAGGAACATGTAGCAAGGTTTGCCGCTAGTCCTAAGAGACCTGGAGGCCAAGTGAGACTGAATGAGGTCAGTAATATAAGATGGATCCTGCCCATTAAGAGGCTTAAAAACCATCAGTAAAACCTTGAATTGAATTCTAAAATGAACAGGAAGCCAGTGAAGTGAGGCCAGAACTAGAGTAATGTGCTCCCATTTTTAATACCAGTCAGCAGTCTTACAGCTTACATTCTGGACCATCTGTAGACGTGACGGTAGGGGATAAATAGAGGGAATTACAATAATCAAGCCATGAAGTAATGAAGGTGTGAATGACCTTTTCCAAGACATGACATGGATTTGAATTTGGCAATAATTCTTAACTGGTAGATGACATGCTTAGATTTTTTTTTTTGTCCGCAGCCCCAACCTGTCATTTTTCTCGGGTTTTAAATGAACAAATTTGAGTGGCCAAAATTCTAGTGCATCTTTTTTTTCTTAACTATTGTGTTCATCCTTGGAGTCAAGAACTGCCATTCGCGCTGTGAGTGAAAGAACGGCTACCCTGACGTTAGGTATGTTGTTATGCTCTTAAGATTGTTGGAGCTTGATGAGCAAGATGCAAATGTAAGATGCTCTTTTATGTGCAGCGCTTCTACGAGTGTTTTCGGAACCTCTTGGCTCATTAGCACTTCATCACAGCCTTGTCTTCTTTTCTGCTGACTGCACTCTTCCCTGCTGTCTGCGCCTTTCTCGCCTTTTCAACTCCGTCTACTCATTAACCACTCCGGCCTCCCATCTCATCGTGTGTGTGTGTGTGTGTGTGTGTGTGTATCTCAATGCAAGAGTGCTACCACATCAGATTTTCATCATGACGGCATTGAACCAAATCTGATCCCAATTACAGTGTGGCTTTTACATCCTGTTCATTTTGCCTTTCACAGGAAACAAGCAGAACATGAAAGAATGCTGTTTAATTTGCCATTGCATTATGCTTGCAGCTATTAAATCAAACAACAGAAAATGATCCATACAAAAAGCAAACACAGAAATAAAACCAGGGCTTTTATATTATTAATTTCCTCTGATTAATTTCAGGGCCGTGATGAATACAGACAAGCGGAGAAATTGTTTTTGCCTTCCTCTAAAAGAGCATAATATTTGCTGGCTTTGAGGAAAATGTCTGGATTTCAAGTTGCAAAGAAGGATGTTAAGGTGCAGGGTCAGTGCGTGCGTGTGCGCACGCGTGTGCGTGTGTGTGTGTGTGTGTGTGTGTGTGCATGTCTGCCTTGCAGCCCAGTGCGACTCCGAGTGAAATGAAAGGATTAGTCTCTCCAACTCCCACTAGCTTTCTCCATCCAAGAACTCATTTCAAAGTTCGAGGAAGCTTCATGCAGCTCTGCTTTTAGTCTGGCCAATGGAACGGAGGTCAAAGAAGTCCCTCAATCAAACTCTCACATACTTATAAGCCAAACACAAATGCACACCATGAAATCTCTTGAGCAGTATGTTGTTTCACCACACTTTCCTCATTCCTAAAGCAGCATCTTAATCTTATCCATCCCTAAAGAATTACATGGGCATGTCATCATGTCACATGTTGCATGCACTGGAACTTGCAAAATCAACTCTTACCGTCACACTATTAGACCAGGCAGGAACTATATAATTTATTTATACTTTTTATGTCTTATTAACTTTAAGAGAGAGAAGAAAAGACAGGCCGGTGATGGAACGACTGTTTGTAACTGCTAGAATATGAGTGATAACAGGAGCTAACCTGTCTCATAAACATTCCATGACAAAGTGCCTATAAACATTAAAAAAAAAAAAAAAAAAAGCACATTGTGTTGTTTGCGAATAAATTAATAATCGTATTTGTTGGCAAATCGCTTGTGGTGCAAGAGGATTAAAACATGCTGCTGCTGGAAAATAGTCCACTTCGGTGTGGTAATGTACCATACCGTGTTATCATGGATTATTTTCCTACAGCACATATCCCAGCATATGTTAAAAAAAAAAAAGAAATTCCTTAAAAGCACAACAAGGATTGCTTTAAAGTATTATTAATCAAGATCGTTTTAGATGACCAAGAACAGCTCAAATGTTGGTGAATAGGCATCTTGATTAATAATACTTCGCAATCATACATCTCCATGTAAATATATACTGGTCGGGAAAACAAGAGCACCGATTTCGTAATTCATTTCTTAATATAATCAAATCATCATATTTGAATCATTTCTGGTCAAAGGTTGTGGTTACACTGTGTTTACGTAACAAATCTTAACAAAGTACTTTACCCAGAATTGTACTAGTGATTTGTACATATTTATTGCTGTAAAACAGTGTTTAGGAATACATTACTTGGACAACAGAGTGATGCGCCGCAATGTGACGTACAATATCTCAAATGTGGTTAATTCCTCGATTTGCCACTGCAATTTTCTGCAAATATGTAAGGATGCCTCAGACAATTTATCCATTTACAGTTACATTTAATGTCGTGGAACCTCCACAAAACAAATTAGTTCCTGTAATCGCTTGCATTATACAGCAGCTATAAACAGTTGTTCCAACACTAGCATGTATTTCTTCCTCTCTCCTGAAGTTAATAAGCCCTAAAAATGCAACCAAGCACTAAACAGTAAACTGTTTGGACATTTCAGGAATATTTTATATGCTCGCGTTATTAAATGTTCAATAGGTTCCCTTGTATTCTTTGCGGTTTAAAGGCGAACAGAAAAGAAACCGGTAAACGGCTGCAGGAGTGCGTCATTACAAAAACGGCATAAAGTGGATAGAAAAGATAAATAAACGGTGCTTGTTAAACACAACCGAATGTATGAAAACTGGTATTGTTACAAAGGCAGCACTAATATGATGTAATAAAATAGAACAGAATAAAAATAAATAGAAAAGAATTTCAGTAGTTGTTTCACGTTTCATGACACATAATGGCTCTTTCATGAGACGACATCATAGGCATTCACACACACTCTCTCACACATACACACAAACCTGCTCTCTTTCCTCCTCCTCCTCCTCCTCATCTTCATCAGGCTGCTCGGCACTCACTGAAGACTCTTCCTCCTTCTGGCGACCCGGTAACCATGACGACACACTCTTTATCAGGTAGTCACGGCCTTCCTTAAAACAAAAAGTGCTGTTTCTATGCATTTCTTATTATGATATTGTATCATATCATCTAAGACGGTCTTTTAGTTCTGGAAGCGCTTCTGCAGACGAGCAGAAGAGAGCGGGATGGATGAAAAGAACGTAAAAGTGTTGCAGCATTAACTCAGACCTCATAATGCACAAAATCAGACGGAAAATCAGATGAACTGGGGATGACATTGGGATCATTGCAAAAATGGCCATCTTGTGAACTTTAATATCTCGTCTGACCTGCAACAAGCGGTCCGGATGAAACCGGATCTAAAACCTTACCCCAGTTTGCCACCTAGTGGTTGCAGTCGGAATTACAGGCCAACGTTTTCACCTCAGGGAAGAGGGAACTTGTGATATGGGAACGCTCTCAATTAAAGTGTACAACGACCTGAGTTACACTCTCCCTGCAATCTTTCTCTGTCGCTTGCACTTGTTTCTCAGAGCGGTTACGTTCTGGTTGTTGATTAAGTTCGGAATAATAAAATTCCCCTGCAAATTACTGCTAAGCAATGTCATTATAATAAACCTATCAAAGTGTGCAAGATGTACAGAAAATCAACAACACAGCTGATGGATTCACTTCACTTCTAAAGCCACCGGTGGAGTGAATTAATAAATGCTTCGTGGGCGGTGTGTGAGGACACAACAAAGAAGACTGGATGGTTTCTTTTATAGAGGTGATAGTGTACCTCAGGTTTCTCAATGCTGAAGAGGTAGCTAGCCATTAACTGCAGAGCTTCAGGGTTGTTCTGGTCATAGTGCAGCGCTTTCTCAATAGCCTCCTTACACCGCTCGGCTGCTCCCTCCTCCATACTGACCGAAAAAAAGCATTTACACATTAATACAGTTACACAACACTGTTCCCAGGTATACTGCAAACATCCAGGATTCTTTTCTCTTGTATAAAGTTTCAAACTATCACCTGAACATTTAAACTAAGCTGAAGTGGAAAAGCATGTTCCCTAGACAGTGGAATCACAAAGGCGGAAAGATTTATAGGGCCTCGTTTAACAATTTAAGTTGCGTTAATGTTTTCGTAGCCCAAGGTTTCGGTAACAATGATTTATTTCATACTTACAAGCATATGTTGATGAATGCCAAGAAAAATCCATAATGTGCAAAGCACGTCCACGACAAGCTATTTTGCATTTAGTGACGCACAAAAAACTCCATAAAAGGCATACAGAGAGCTGAGCGATATGATAACTAAACTGCGAGAAAAGGGAATTTCTCAGAGGCAGAATTGGAAGTCATTTTGACTAATGTCTATTACAATATATCTATATTGTATATAATATACACATATATTATATCACCATATGTCACATTTTTTCAATTTGAAGTCAGTTCATCTTTATATTACCGAGTCTCCTTTCATGTAAATTTACACAACCTCGGAAAATCAACACTTTTCCGAACTAACAGGATTTTCATGAATACCAAATGTCTTGTGTGAAAGCTCCTGTGAACAATGTTTTTATAAATTTGTTTGCACCCAGCTTGACACATGAAACCCATTGTTTCCTGGGATTCTGTTGGTCACTTACAAAATGTTTTCTAGAAAATACCTGATTCCCAAGCGCGAAGCCATTTTCCCTCAGCCTTCAAGCAGGACCATGGGCATAAATTTACACTGGTGCATCGTCTCCAATCTTGTTAGATATTAAAGGAGAAGATGTAGTGCTATTATTCTCCTAAGGACAAGAGTACTAATAATTGTGAAAGCATTGTTAGTTTTGTGCTGAAATATTGTTTGGTGGGAAAAATGTATTTAAATAAAACCATACAATGTTCCTTGATGTTTGAGGTAAAAACATACCGTCACTATTTACTGTTTTTATACTATATATATATTTTTTTGTTTGTTTGTTTTATTATATGTATATATATTTTGGGTTTTTTTTTTTTTTTACACAAACTACTGACAATATTTCCCACAAATCCCACATAAAAATATCATCACTTAGAGCATTTAATTGCAGAAAATGACGACTGGTCAAAATAACAGAAAAGAACACAAATACTAATGTTTGAACTTAGGAATAGTTCAGAAATCAATATTTGGTGGAAAATCCCTGACATGTAATCATAGCTTTCATGCATCTTGGCATGTTCTCCACCAGTCTTTTTTACGTTGTTCTTAGGCATGTTCTAAGACATCTTAAAAATGTGTTCGGATACAGTAACTAATTACTTGCTGAAAAAAATGTAATCAGTAACTTAATCTAATTACCACAAAATTAAAGTAACGTAACTGATTACTATCCATTATTTTTGGATTACTTCAATACCAATGACAGCATTTTCTCAGCTGGAAGGCAGAACTTGCACTGTACTGTGATGTTGTGCCTTTTTCTGATTTAAAGACAAAATAATGGCGAAATTTCCGCCCAGCGAACACATTTTTTTCACCAGACGCCATGATAAGGAACTGCTGACTGTAAGATTAGCTCTGATTTCACTTGAGACCAGAGTGGTGCTATGAAACTTGTAAAAAAAAAGTGTTGTGTGCACATGTGCATGTAGTATATCGTTCGTATTTAGGGCTACAACTACTGATTATTTTTTGTTATTCTTTGATAATTTTTTTTATTTGATTATTTTTATGTTGTTAATTGAATAATCTTTCTTGATTATTCAATTGTTTTTTGTTTTTTTTTTTAATATATACAAAAGATATTTATTTAAAATATTTATTTGCAGCATTTTAATCAGCACTACTAGAGAATGTTTTCTTAACTAGGCTTAATTTAATAGTGGTTCACTAATCAGAACATTAGTGACATTTATCAGATAATCTGTCACAGAATGGGAATATTTTCTCTCATAAGTGCTCATGTCGACCACATGAATGGTGATACTCATTCAGTATAAGCATTATATATGAATGGTATTGAATAACCACTCAGACTATCTCAAGGTGATGGTATGTGGCCTACATCGTTCATGGCTGATCACTTTTTTAAATCACTTACCACACTTTTTGCAGCTGTGTGTCTGTATTTCAAGCCGTCAAACAGACACATTCAAAATAAACATACAACAAATATTAGCTGCTTGTTTCGCTCACTGAACCTCTCAAATGCCAAGTTCATTTTGCTTGCTTTGTGCACACGCAAGGCAAATCATTTTCAGGGTGTGGAATCGAATCCAAAGATTTGCATTTGACTCTTAGTCGTCAATGCCCGAGATTAGCGAATAGACTCTTTTTGGGATCGACTGAAAGCAAGGTCAGAAAAATAGGCTAATTTAACTTTCTACTTTTTTAAGCTAATTCATTCAAAAAGCTTCACTAGTTGCTGCTAAACAAAACATAACAATGCTCTTATGGACAATTCAAGCAGGAGCATCACGCTTTCCCCACAAACAAAGCATTCCTACAAACGAATTATAACATTACTCACATTAAAACACAGGTTATGTCATGAGGCCAGCAGGGTAGTGTACTGTAAAGCATTTCATAACGTAGAGAAAGTGATACTGATGTTTCCGCTCCTCTATTTCACACAAATGTGCTTTTATGAAATGACGTAGCGCGTGCGCAGTGTGCTTCATAACGCAGTTCAACTAATAATGAAATTGGCAATTATTTTTATTATCCATTTTTATTGATTTTGTTGATTAGTTGTTGCAGCCCTTATGTATTTTAAATCCTGTAAACCTGTAAATAATCCCCACTTTTACTAAAAGTATCGATAATCTGATTACAGTAATTATATCTGATTTTAATCAGATTTTTCTGTAACTATAATTACGGAATACAGTTACTTTTTTTTGTATCCTAATTACCTAATGCTCTTGCATGTATTCTGTTACGCCCCAAGCCTGCTCTTGGGTGAATTTATGCCACTCCTGGTGCAAAAATTCAATCAGCTCAGCTTTGTTTGATGGCTTGATCACATTCCAGAGGTTTTCAATGGGGTTCAGGTCTAGAGATAGGGCTGGACATGACCGGGTCTTGACCTGGTCCTCCATCCACACTTTGATTGACTGTGTGAAGTGGAGCATCGTCCTGCCGGAAAACCCAATCCTCAGAGTTAGGGTACATTGTCACAGCAGAAGGAAGCAAGTTTTCTTCCAGGATATCCTTCTACAAGGCTTGATTAATGCATCCTTCCCTGCTCCATTCCAACTTTACTGAAGCACCTCCAGATCATCACCGATCCTCCACTACAGTTCAGTCTTGTAGGCCTCTCCAGGTCTCCGTCTAACAAATAGACAACCAAGTGATGGGAAAAGCTGAAAATTGGACTCAGCAGAGAAGACGACCTTACTCCAGCCCTCTACGGTCCAATCCTTATGGTCTTTAGCAAACCTCAGCCTGGCTCTTCTTTGCTTCTCATTGGTGAAGGGCTTTTTACGAGCTTTGCATGACAACCCCACCCAGAGGAGCCCGTTTTAAACTGTCCTTGCCGTGCATCCCCAGCTGCTATTTTTTTTGTAGGTCACTTGATGTCATCCTGCGGTTGTTGAGTGACATTCGAAGGAGTTGATGATCATCTCAGTCAGTAAAGAGTCCTTTTCGCCCTCTGCCAGTCTGTAGCTTTGTTGTCCACAGTGTCTGCCGCTTGACCTTGGTCTTATGAACTGCGGTCTTTCTTCTTTCTCTTCGGTCTTTGAAATTTTAAGGTTGGAAGCAACCTGACGTTCACTGTATCCATCTAAGCCAGTAAAGCCAGAATTGAATCCTTCTTTTTCTCACATCAAATTTTTCTTTTGAACTCTTTTGGGATGATGAATAGATATTTTTGTATTCCAATTAAATTTAAGCACTCTTCTTGCCATCCAAACCGGTCCTACTGCAAGAGGATAGTGATGACAACACCAGTGGTTTTTATACTTTTCCTCATTAAATAAGATTTGGTTCAGGTGATCGCCTAATCAGTACCTCATTATGTAAATGAGGTGTGCTTGTGTTGGAATTCCACCACATATCTAAATGCATATATCATTTTTCATCCGGATGGCACTGAACAAAAGGATATCGGAACAAAGGACAACAGACAATGTATGTAAGCATGTCAGGTGAGATGGCAGGTTATGAAACATGGACTTGTGGAAAAAAAGAAAACAATTACCAAAGGTCAGTGAAGAAGATCTCGGCGATGGAACAGAAGGCCACAGACACGTCCTTTGCAGTTATGGGAGACTCCGATGGTAAAGCAGCCGCTCCCATACTGCTAACCTGTCAACACAAGCACACCCAGCAATGTCGATATATTCCTTAAGAAAAGAATTACATGAAATCTACATCTAATAAGGTACGCAACACAGTGTAATACTCAACACACAGAAATATCATCCTAAACCCTGAGGGATCTAGGCAAGATAGTTACAGCTAAACATACAGTCAATCGTCATGTGCTTATAATTTAGACATTTAATTAAAATCTAACCCCAGAACATGCCAACTCTATAGCAGGGTCACTGACCCTTTGTCTAGTCAAGGAATGTTCCTCCAGAGCAATTCATAATCAAAGACTTACAAAAGAATTGACTGACAGATCTTTTTCTTTTAATTTATAAATAACGCTGAGAGATGGAGTTAGTCTCTTCTACATGGAAAAAAAAAACTTTTCAAGACTATCAGACTGTTTTTTTATTATAATTTTTTTAATTATTATTATTTTATAATTATTATGAAATTATTATTATTATTTACACTATTCAAGGTTTCTGGGTCCAGTCTTCTTGCTATTCATTCTCATGAGAAATGGTCTAATGTGATATGCATTAGTACAGGAAATAAAGGGAATATCCATAAGCAGATTTAAAACCTTAGATCATTGAGTCTTTATTACATAGACAGTAAGAGATTTTTTGTATATATTTCCAGGTGTAGAAATGAGTAGCTTGGAATTCTGTCAACTTCAGACTTAGGGTGGGGTTTTTTTTTTTGTTGTTTGTTTGTTTTGTAAAATTAATTTTATTTATTTATTTATTTAAAGAAATGCACTATTCCCTATTTTTGTAAAAAAAAAAATATATATATATATATATATATATATATATATATATAT
>JAQQZR010000019.1:5282304-5316654 GCA_030068235.1 Notoglanidium macrostoma
CCCGAAGATGCTGGGATTGGCTCCAGCTTCCCCGCCACCCAGACGGATAAAGCGGTATAGATAATGGATGGATGGATTATTAGACATTACTATAATATAAAGCTGTGATTTTAATGCTTTTAAAAAGCATTTTGATGCTTTTAATAGGAACAACAACCAGTCAGATTCAAGAATTTGAACAACACTGTGGTGAAAGAGTAAATAAATGAATATGTAAACATGTATATTTTAAAAATGCATTGTCCTTCTTCCTGCCATTTAGCACTTCTTGAAAAACAGTGAAAAGTACAGCACGTTACAGACGTGTAACCTCCTCATGGCCTTCGCCAAGCTCAACTTCCAGCCCAGTAACAAGGAGCCATTTTACACGAAGGTAAGCAGTCAGAATGTGAGATTAAGTCAATTATGCAGTGTTCTTGGATAATACCATTAAAATGATTTTATCTGTGTGTTTATCTCTCTCTGTGTGTGTGTGTGTGTGTGTGTGTGTGTGTGTGTGTGTGTGTGTGTGTGTGTAGGTTCATGAAGCTTTGGAAAGCTCCTGGCAGAGCTTGGGACCTTTTGTACTGACCGATGTAGTCTGGGCTCTCTGCGTTTTCCAGCAGGCCAAACCGCAGTTTGTTGCCGCTGTCACAGATCCTGCGTTTCAGAGCAAAGTTACAGGTGGGAGGGGGAATTTTGATATTGGGGGGGTCATGCAGTATGCAGTGGTAGAGTTTATGAATAATTTGTGATAATACACACTGTCTGTACTTTTCTCTGAAAATCGTTCTGTTCAAACATTTATCAAACCCTGCATGAATAGAATAAAAAAAATAAGTGAGCAAAAGATAATCTAGCAAGTGTAGCCTTACACTTTGAGTGAAACACCGAAACTGAAACGAATTCTTTTTACCGCAAAGATTGTTGCACTTCAGTGTAACACAAACCTGTGAACAGAAGAGTGTCTTTTCAGCTCCACCTGCTTCGGCTTACAAAAGACTTCATAATCAGTCAAAACTAGTCCTGTCAGTTTTGCATGTTTTATCACCAAGTATAGCGAATCTCTCTATTTCTTCACCACTAGGTGGCAGTGGTGCTCGTGCAGAGAACTACACATTGAAGGTTCTTCATATTGCTGCCTCTGGACAGCTCGAATCAGGCACCGGTGCCACCGTGCCCCTACCAGCTGTCCATGAAAAACAGGCCAAGGCCAGCCTAACACCTCTTCAGACCACCCTACAGAAAGTCCTCCAGATCCTGACTGAAAATCGCGCGAAAGCCCTGCGCAAAGACATCAACACAGTGTACGGATGGAATATAGGTGCGTGTGTTAACTGTCGCTGTGCTGTAGCAATTTTTGGAAGATTTAACAATGAAGCATATGAATGGCCTGATCATTATGTCTTATTAATTGATTTGTTCTGCCACTATTTAGATGCGGAAATGGTGGTGGATTCGGAGAATAAGCCCATAGACCTGGAGAACCTGGAAGCTCCACACTTACCTGGAGGGGGCGGCAAAGAGCCCTTACCTCAGGGAGCACGGAGGTGAGGGACACAAAAATAAACCTAGTTACTGACCTTGACTATGTTTAAACAGTTAAAATGCAAACGTTAAATTTATTTCCAAGATAATAATCATATGCAGAGTATCTTAATTTCCTTGTGATGCACAACACATTTCATATTTTTTTTTAAAATGAGAAATGGTTTTTCTGGGAATTCTGCAATACATCCAATGTTTTTTAATGAACCAGGCTGTTTGGCTGGTATAGCAGAACAGTCCCCTTGTTGGTCTGCCTGTCTGTGTTTTTCTCCACTTGTTTTGTACGTCCGTCTGTCTGTCTGTCTGTCCGTCCTTCTGTGTACTTGCATACCTCTGTCTTCGTCTCTGACTTTGTTTTGATCTGCATGTGTCTCTCTGTTAGTCTCTGTCTGTGTGTCTCTTTTTATTTGTATGTCTATGTCTGGATTTGTCTGTTGGTCTGTCTGTTCTTTTTTTTTTTTTTTTTTTATCTGTCTATCTTCCTGCTTTTTTTTTTTTTTCCTCTTTGTCTGTCTTTCTGCTTGGCTCCCTGTCTGTGTTTATATCTGTCTGTCTGAACAGTCCTGCCTGTTGTATTCTTTAAAATTACAGCTACTGATGGCCAAAAGATTCATCGTAGTTATCAAATTATATTTTTCATGTGTGTGTGTGTGTATAGGTTAGCTTTCGTGGCCTGGGAGTTCCCTCATTTTGCCTCCAGGAGCAAATATCTCCTGGGCCGCTTCGCCATGCAGAAGCGCCACCTGCAGCTGGCCGGGTTTCTGGTAGTGGAGGTAGGTCATGAAGTGAGAGACAAAAAAGATGGAAAGAACAAAAAAAAAAAACCACGAGGGAGGAGAACAATACATTGTAAGAAATATGAGCGTCTCATAAGTCTAGTCCTTTATAGCCTTATTTTGAGGCTTCTTTTAAATGACGACCTGACTGGGATCAGTTACGTTCATGTCGAGAGAAGGGGATACGTTTTAGAGGCTAGTTAGCATTTTCCTTGTTCTCTTAGGAGCCAGGTCATTTATGCTAGAGCTCTAATTAGCAAATAGTATATACATCCATGTCATCCCCCTACTTTCTAGGTGTTATTTCAGATGTATATAAAGGTTCCTGTAAATTCCTTTATAACAAATAAAAATGAATCTGTAGCTTTTCTCATTCTAATCATATCACGCCATTCTGTAAATTTGGATTCGATCCAGTACCGGATGTTTTCTGTATACAGGAAGCTTCCATGTGCTACCATGTTACTGTGTGGCTCATGTTGCTCAAGGCATTGATGTGACAGATTTTCGTACATATCTGTGTATTTGACATTGCTGTCAGCTACGGCTAGCACAGATTAGCTACGTTTGTGCTGCAGCGTCTGGCATAGCAGATTGTCCCATGCTTGGTTTAAAAATAGCAGCAGTAGCACAGAGCTGCAGAATAGGATTGAGCTCTCTCTCTCTCTCGTGCGCGCGCTCTCTCTCCCTCCCTCACTCTGCAGCATTTAGGGTAATCCTGTTAGAACTGGATTGACTGGGCTGGTTCCTCTATTAGTTCAGACTGAAAAATGATTAGGTAGTATTACAGCTTGAAATAAAAGTGAGCGAAACAGTTCCAGGAATGGAGCCAACAGGCTGTTTGGCCACAATCTCTTCCTTGTAATTTCTGTATTGGTAAACTTCTCAATGCTTCATTTTTCTTCCATTTCATCACTACTTAGCATTTAATCTAGGGATGCAAATGTATGAAATATTAACCATACATGCAGATTTATTGTGGCACCTGCTTACTTCACATTGGCGAAGTAGACCTCAATAATTGCCGTGTAGCACTGCAGTAGTGTTCAAGAATAATTTTTGAAAATGTTGATCAAAAAGAAGCGAAGAACATCGAGTGGAAAGCCTTTGCCAGAAGAGTGGGGACTAAAAACTTTTTGCAATATATAGTGTGAAAACATAGAATTGAAGGAGGGAGTGCTTTCTTTTTCCAATGATTATATAATAATAGATACATACAGACAGGTGATGAATTAAAGGGAAGCCTGGCAGGTTTGTTATGCTGTGGGAGCCATTTAATTTTGCCGGCATGGTTTGTTTCCATTTGTCCCCTTAGAGGGAAGGTTCACAGCAAATCAATACAAAGGTCTTCTGTCTGATCACCTTTTTTTTACGATGAAACATTTATATCCTGAGGATAAACCGCCCCCATTCACAGAGCAGGAGGACTCACTGAATGGTTTGATGAGTGTGAAAACGATATAAGTCTTCTGCAGGGCCATAGCGCAGTCACCAGATCTCAAGCCAACTAAACACGTATGGGAAATTTTGGATCAATATGACCCAGTATAACAAAAGCCGTGGTTAATGCAGTCAGCTGTCTAGAGCCTTGTTAGCTAAGCGTGAATTTCTTTGGTCATGATGGTGGGGTCAGGTAAGCAGGCAGGCAGCGGATGTAAAAGCAAAAGAGAGCTTTCATTACCAGCAGGCAGGCAAAGTCCAAAACATGATTCAAAGGGCAAAGTGAAAAAAAAGGCACTAGTCAAAATACGAGGCAAAAAAAAGGTATTTCAAAGGCTAAGGCAAAAAGCAAGGTCGAAATCTAAAGCAGCAATCCAAACACCAGATGGACAAGAGCATAGACAAAGGCCTTGCGAACACGTTAACACTTCACAAAGAACAGAACAAACTAAAGTCCTTAAATCGTACGACTGTGAGTACAAATTAAACTCAAAACAGGTGCAAACAATTAATAATCTGGAAATCTGGAAGAACAACCAGTAGAGAGATGATGATTTAGGCTTGTTATTAAACCAGGTCATTCTTTTATATTTGCCAGTAATGATGTTTTTTCACGTAACCAGATTAAGTTATAACGGTGGAGGTAAGTGAGGTGTCTTTCAGTGGAATTTGAATGAAAACTTTAAATTCAATTTTCTCCCTTTCCACTTTTGTGGGTTCTATGGTGATTATAAAATGCTAGAGCTTTTACTTCTGGATGAAATCTGTGCAAACTAGAACAGATTTCTATTCAGGAATACTTGTAGATTTCAGAATTCTATATAATGATAAAGCAAATGTCAATTTGCCCATGTAAAGCATTTCCCAGGCATAACATGAGTTCATCCTGTTGTGACTCTTTTCAGGTTCCATACTTCGAGTGGCTGGAGTTGAAGACGGACTGGCAGCGAGTGTCCTATCTGAAGGATAAGATCGGGAAGGCTGTAGCTGAGGACATGGCTAAGTGATCTTACGGACCGCAGCGCATCCACAGACCAAAGCAGAGCTTCAGAAACAAACAGCAGGGCAAATAAACTTGGGCACCGTGTTGTTTAGATCCAACCAGAGACAACCACAGAGAAAGAAGATCATAAAACATTAGTTTATTCACCAGTAATAAATGTTTGTGGACATCTTTGGGATCTTCATGCAGAAATGATACAACACTGAACACTTCTGAACTCCTCCTTGAATTATAATTATGATGCCATCAGTTATTTATAATGAGTATCGGAGGTTCCAAGGTATGATCAGCTCGGGTAGTACATCAGCATTCTGTATACTGTTATGTGAAAATCTGCTTGATATCAAACTCCTTGCTAAAACGTAAGCTTGCTTCAAGATTACAATTGAATCCGTTCTGTATTTCAGGTGTCTACAAATTGATCTGGTCATTATACAAGTTAATTCTGGTTGTCTCTTTTTCCCGTGTACCATTTTGTAATGTGTCACATCAGTATAACATATTCAGCTTCAAGCATGATGCTCAGATAAGCAGACTTTATACTGCTTATAATAACCAGCCAGACAAAACAGTCAGTTCTGCAAGTCTTTTAAAAAACTGAAAAGGTTGTCTCCTCGGAGAACTCTCCTTCCAATAATAATAAACTCCCACTTACCAGTTGTGATGTGGTTGCCTAGACAACAAGATGGGGCTTTCCTTGTTGCCAAGGAGACAGTCCTTGAGGCTGCTTAAAACTGAATGGGGTGTGCTGAGATCTAAGAGTTTGAAACATTTAAAAACATGCTTTTTACACATGAATATGATTCAGTTGTCATTGTGAAGTAACACATATGGACAGAATAAACGTTATTTAAACTACTGTATTGGGTTCATATTTGTGAATATGAATTCGCAAACAAGATACCTATTCAGATGCTTACTAAGCATAGCAAATTAACTGTAAGGGGAGTTGAGGATATTGGATTCAAGCTACGAGGATATTAACAGTTAAAGGATGGGGATCGTTTACACTTTAGAATAATCAAATTTAAATACTTAGCCGGAGCCATGTTACTTTATTACTGAGAGGGGCATCAGAAGAAAGACAAAAGATTACAGATGCAAGTATAATTACAGATAATCATGATGGTGATATTTCTTGAGTACCTACATAAAGTACCTACATCTGATTTGTTTGTCCTTTGAATTCAGTTTCCTTTCCCCTGAATGGGTTGGACTTAAAGAAACTGACCTTTTCATCCAATGATGGATTGATTCAATTGAATGTTATTAATATAGCAGCCAACATTGCTACAAAGCAGTTTCTCAGAAGTCTAGGTTATGTTCTGTGTTCAGACTTATTATGATAATTACGGAATAAAACATGACTAAGCATGCTGCTATAAGAAGCTAATTGGTGTGATGATTATTTTCCAACAACAGCATGCCCTGAAATGTCTTATTCTTATGCCACAGGAATTTCAATTACAAATGTAAATTTATTACAGAATGACAAGTGCTTTTTTCCTGATTTATTAGGTTTATTGTTGTGGAACATCTGGGGAAACAAGTAAACATTCACCAGCCGCTCATTTTTTTCTCTCAAGGTTAATAATATAAAAAAATATGCAAAAAAAAAAAAAAACACTTTTATGTTTATTATTAGTTTTAAAATATATGAATTATCCACCATACAGGTTCTTGTGAATGAGTTGTAATTATAGAAATGATAAATGAGAATAAAGAAATGAAAGACAACATCGATGATAATGTACTAGAGCAAGCACATTAATATAAACATGGGATTTGAATTACAGCTGGCCCTTCTGTCAGAGATGCTGTTAAAGAAAAGTAATCAACAGAAACTGACCAATAAGGTTTGAGAATTTTATAGCAGCACTGCTGTAAACCACTTTTTCAATATATATATATATAGAGTCCCAGGATACTGTACTGATGAGCTGAGGTGTTTGCTTTGTTATGATTGGGTTTAACAACTGGTAAATGTGAAATCTACGATTTTTTTTAAATACATTTCTTTAAAGCAATTACGAATGATGCTCTTGAAATCTTGGTCTTCAAGGTAACAATAATTGCTATTTAGATACAACAACATTTTCAGCAAAGAATCTATTTTTGGTTATATTGCTAAATATTTTGTAGGAGATGAATCCCATTAATAAAGTAGATTATTTAGAATCTGTCTGTATAAAAACATAGACAGTTAATATACAGATTTTAATATTTTATAGGAAAAATATTGCAATTTTTTTCCCCACATTTTCTGTCCTTGATAGTCAGTTGTATTTTGTAATACAGTCAGTTCTGTAGTGTAACCTTCATCAATGACATTAAAAATGAAGAAATATAGATAATTTAGTGGAAAGTTCTATATTACACCAACTATTTAAAATTTTGTGTGAATACTGAATTTATTCCATGGCCTTTTCCCTATAAGTCTATAAGGAGTGAGAAAAAAAAGAATATGACTGAAAATAAATAATTGCTGAATAGTAAGTGCTTTGCATTTGATTTGTGTGATTGTTTATTTGTTTAATTTATGTTCTTTACGATAACCTTTACGAAGACTAGGAGGCTTCGAAGAGCTTCACAGAAGAGGTCTATCTCCTCTGTACAGTCATCTTCTTGCAAGGCTGTAGGAAAGGTGAACGAGTATATCCACGCCACATCCTTATACCCCCCTCACATGTTTAAAAGGATCTCTTCACCATCCTCACCCATTCTGTCTTTCTTTCTCTCCAGGGTTCATCTGAAATCTGCTTAGCACAGACACTTAATGAGAGTCCTTAAATCAGACAGACACAAGTGGAGAAGTGGCACAAAAGGATGGATTACTTAAATCCATTAAAGAGTATTGTATGTCATGGCAACAGAAATAAAAAAGCAAAGCATCATTAGCCTGTATTTCTTTTGCCATGATCAGAGAGACCCAAACTATTAAAAAAAACAATGTTTTGAATAAAACATGTATCTCTGTTTTCCATATGAATGTGTGTAATTACTCTTTGAGGACAGAACGTGTACATGATCATGTTGTCAAATATTCAGATTCAGATTTTGCTACTTTGGACCTTTTTTAAAATTAGATTGATATATTTGCTCCTTTTAATCACAGATTCTGAATATTCATTCATTAGTTTGTTCATTCATATTCAATAACCACTTTATCCTGGTCAGAGTCACACTGAAGCAAGAGCCTGTCCTGAGAACACTGGATGTGATGCAGGAATACACCCTGGATAAGGCACCACCTGGATAGGCCTGTTTTTGGGAGGTGGTTCATGTTCTGTTTGGGTTAAACGGGTTTTAAATTTGTTCATATACATTATGTTAGGTCACAGCACAGCCATGATATGGCACCCCTGGAGCAGAGAGAGTTAAGGGCCTTGCTCAAGGCCCAACAGTGGCAGTTTAGCGGTGCAAGGACTTGAACCCCCAACTTTCTGATCAGTAACACCGAGTCGTAACCGTTGAGCAGTAACTGCTTGAAGGAAGCTATGCTTTTTTTGTCATAGTCATTCTAATTTACTGTAAATACTGTAAAGGCGTTCCTCCCTTGAGATCTTTTGCTGGGCCTTCAGTTGTTGCTTGTTTGTAGGTCTTTCTACCTTATGTTTTGTCTTCACTAAGTGATACCTGTGCTCAATTGGGCTGAGGTCAAGTGACTGATTTGCCCATTTAGGAACATTCCATTTCTTTGACTTAAGAATATAAGACTTGCACGATATATTTTGGGTCATTATCCATCTGTACAGTGAAGTACCATCCTATCAGTTTTGCAGCATTTGACTGAATCTGAGCAGAAAGTATAGCTCTATCCACTTTGGAATCCATCCTGCTACTATTATCAGCACTCACATCATCAAGAAACACGTTACTCAGTTCCACTGGCAGCCATACAGTACATGTCATAACCCTGCCTTCACCATGTTTAACAGATGATGTGCCATGGATCATGAGCCCTTCCTTTCCTTCTCTATACTCTTCATTCCACATCATTCTGGTACAAGTTAATTATTATTATTTTTTTTAATTGTTGAAGTTTCTGCTACCTCTCTGATAGGTCTGGTTGTTTGTTTGTTTTCACTTGCATTGATCCCTCTTTCGCCCGCATATTGAGAGTTCCCATGCACAGCTGCCAAATGCAAATTCAACACTCCAATTCAAATAAGAAATTGAATATGAAAAGAAGAAATTATTCACATCAATGCCATTCTTAATACAATGGTCACTCTGTTAGGCAGATGATGTAATGTTGAGCCGCCATGTGACCATATTCACTGTGTGTTTATCTGTGCGCGTGCTCAGTCTATCACATAGCTAATTGACTTAGCACTGTGGAGAATTCAGAATTGGCATGTTAGGTGAGAACTTAATCAATATTGCATTACAAATTAGGGTGCAAGGGGTTTGGACAAGCCTATACAAGTAGCACAGTTAAATGGATGTGTATATGTGTGCGTTTGCATGTGTGTGTATGAGAGAGAGAGCGAGAGAGAGAGAGAGAGAGAGAGAGAGAGAGAGAGAGAGAGAGAGAGGGAGGAGGTTCAGGGACTTTCCAGTAAAACTGGAACAAGGCTTTGGAACAGAAAGCTGGGCAGCTCTGCAGAATTCCTCTAGAAAGGTTCACACTTTCAGAAAAGAAAGTGAAAGAGAGGGAGTGAAAAGAGGTCTCTAGGAAAATCCCATAACCTTGGCAGCACTGGGATTTTCCACATATGCAGTTTCTTTTCTAAAGATTCTGTGAATGTTTAACACAGCTCAGTTGCTGTGGAAACATGGAGAATGGTTCTGCGCTACAGCGTCCTGCTGCACTGAGTAAAGAGATATATTCTGCCCTAATTTAGGTTGCAGGGGTTTTAAAGGAATAACAGACCATTTTTAGTGCGGTATGAGCTCAGACATCACCAGTGATGTTTGATTGTGATATTAGATTGGAGGACTAAAAACTATTATACATATATCAATAGTTTGATATCAAAACTATTAGGGCTGATAGCTCACAAACATCACAAAGTCCCAGATAGCATGATAAGAATAATGTAGGGCAAACTATAAAATACACTTAAAAAGAAATGAGCAACTGCATTCATGATTGTGTTTTCATGTTGTTAATGCTTTACTGGGTTTATGCCATACAGAAAATCTGTAACTCTTGTAAGCTGTCGTCTGTCCTTTGGTGCAATATGTTCTTTGGCTGGCAATCATTCCAAATGCATTTTGATAGAAAAAAAAATGTGCCTTCTCAGTCACTACTAGTAATATATCTTATGGAAGTGTCTGAAAAATATCAGTGTAATGTCACAAGAATACTAATGTATCAAACTTTCACATGAATTCTCTGTATGCTGCATTCTGCTGCAGCATAAAAAGCGGTAAACTGATTTATTACATATAGATCTTATTCGAACAGCTTGGTAGAACATAGCATACAGAACATTTGATTGAAAGTTCGATATATTGGTATGCAACATGTGGAATACTGTAATGCTGATATTGATTGTATAAAAGGTGCTAGAAATAAGTTGAATACAAAGGCTTTTTCTGTGAAACTGTTTTCACTGATAGGGTACATAAATCAACAGTCAAATACTAGAAAGAAATCAGCCCCAGCCTCGCTTCTACCATTCTGTGTGCTTTTCTTATGACCATTGGTGGTGCTGTTGTGCTTGGTTTAATAATAGTGCAAAACAATACATTAACGACATTTGTTAACAACAAATAATCTACTGTATTTGCGCAAAATAATTAAAAATAAATTAAAATATGTTTTAAAAAATATTTCAAATAGGGAGTCTATTAAGGTATGTGTGTTTAATATGAATTCTTTTTACATACCAATTGTCTGCCCTGCCCATTAATTCTTAATGATAATGATTCATTTATATTCAATTATAATTGTTAATAATCAATTTATGCAATTATTAATTGGTTTTTAAATCGACGCATCAGTCCAAATAATCCAGGCTTTACACCCCTGAGTAACTAACTAAACTAGCTCTAAACCTAGCTATTTATTTCACTATTGTTCTTTCAAAATTAAAAATATAAAGTGTTTTCCCCCCACACTCTCAAATATAATACAGTGACCACATTCATCATTTTTCCCTGTGTCCTCCAACAAGGCAGTAGCCTGTATACACAATAGAAATTTGCTGACATCATTGTCCAACATCCACTTGCTTAACAGAGCAAAAGGGGGTGGAAGTGATAGAATAACAGAGAAGAGGAGGAAGAGGAGGCGGATGAGTGGAGAGAAAGCAAGGGAGCGAGGGAGAGTGATACAGAAAGAGATAGAGGTTCTGAGACCGCAGGTGGAAAGGGAAAGGGAGGGTGAGAGAGAGAGAGAGTGAGAGAGAGAGAGAGAGAGAGAGAGAGAGAAGGAGAGGGGTTGGGCTGAGGACTCACTGCAATCAGGGAGAGCACTGCAGCTCTCTATCAGATTCCACCCATCCTTCTGCAGCCTCTCTCTCTTTCTCTTGCTCTCTCCCACACACACAAACACACTTAGCAGCAGAGCACCATCACCAACATATCCTGCAATCATTCGCTGCCTCCTGAGCTCCTGTCCTCAGTTTCTAACAAGTGCGTCAGAGGCTGGGTAAGGATCAACATGCCCGGGGATACACAAGGCTTGCTGGACACGGACGCAGAGCTACCAGGTGAGACACGCAAGACAATATTAGGAGGGAAATAGAAAGAAAGAAAGAAATGTAAGTAATGTGTGCAGTATTCAACATGAAAGCTTGAGTTTGGGATGATGGAAGTGTTTGTGTGAGTGTACAGCTTTAAAGATAAAATAAGCTATGTGCGCATAGAGAGAAATATGATAAGGGACAGTGGTTGAAGGATGTGTGCATGCATTCTGAAGGAAGAGTGCAGAGCAAGAGAGAGAGAGAGAGAGAGAGAGAGAGAGAGAGAGAGGTTGGGTTTGGCCGCACCCTGGAACAGCATCAGCATTGTCCCAAAAGAGATGCTGTAATACATCCAGAGCATGACACAGCATCACTGAGGACCCCTCAGTTGAGAAACAAGTAGCCAAGACAAATGCCTGCTCAAATATGTGATATGTAAATGAGTAATTCCTGCTTTTGGGTAATAAAGATTTGGGCACTACAGCATCAATAATGTCTTTAAGCACTATTTAGTTGCATTGCAATTATAAGTTTATGCTGTTTTTGCTGCTGTAATACAGCATGATAGAGGGGTAATATATTCTACATTATAGTGTACATGATCTGTATGTGATCTAGAATAGCAATGATGATCTAGATGATCTATAATATATACTGTGCTACTGCTACTGTATATTATAAAATTATAGTCTCTGATTGTTTACATAAATATGTGGAAAATATATGCTGTATATAAAATATATAGTTATAAAATGCTAGACTTGTGATTAATCATACTTCTTCATTTATCACCATGAGATTCTTGTGTTGCAGTAAAAACAAGGAAGTGCCTTCTGATAGCAGCCATACTTTATGGCAGATGGTAAAATGTGTACCAGGTTTACAGAGAAACCGAAATATGGTAAAACACAAGCATGAGTGTATGAGGTGACCTAAAAAATAATCTCTCGTGCGCCAGGGTGTCACCACTATCTTTAGTGTAAATTAGTGCAAATTAGATGAGATGAGCAGATAGTCCTCAGTGGAATCATGAAGGCTACAGAGTAATGCAAAGCACTAATATGTGTTCACATGATGTGATGCTTTTAATAATCAATCAGAAATCAATCATTAGAAAAGAAATGAACAATACTAAAAAAACAGGGGCTTGAAAGGACCATTTTAAAATGATAGACAATCTAGAGTGCATTTGGATTGACAAGTGCCACATAAATGGATCTTAGCTGCTTTTGTTTGACCTTCTCCTAATCTATCGTGTCCTATTACATCACACAATGAGTTCAAGACACGTCAAACAGTAGACACAAGGATAACCAGGGGTTAATCTGGACGCCATCTGTGGTGGTAGTGTATGCTGGGCATGAATGCTTTCAGCCAATTCTAACTGAACGTCCAATATTGTTGGCAAAAATAAATCATTGTCTGCTCCTAAGCAGCTACTGTAAACTGAATATTGAAAGGAGGAGCAGTAAGATGATGTTGAATACATACATGGAGAAACAGGTTTATGTCACCCTGTATTGTATATTTTCTTTATTGCTTCTTTGTTGTAATATTTAGCCCATATTCATTCCTGGAATGCAAGTTCAAAATTTACATTAAACCCAGACGGCTGGAATCCACTCTAATGTGGCCTCACTGTAGGGATTCAATTAGTCCTCCTCCTTCTATAAACCTATTAGTGTGTGTTTTATTCTTGGCATCGCAAATGCATTAAGACTAAGGAGCTGTAAAATAGAAATGTGACCATATCCCTGATTCATAATTCAGTTCAAACAGGCAGAAAGAGTGTGCATTGTAAAATCTAAAAATGAGGTAATGCTAGAATAATATTTAGATTTTCAGTGGTGCGCAAGGGTCTAAATTATTTTAATTGAGCAATTGTATTATTTTATTTATAAGTATTTTTTATACTTAAACAACATAAATTCCATAAAAATGTGAATTTCCCAATGAGAGAGAACAACATCCTGAACAAATTCTATACAAATGTTCCAGGAGCATTCCAACTACTTCTGCACACCTAGGGCAATCAGATCATATTTCCCTTTGACCCCAGTTTACAGACCATGGATCTGCAAAACAAAACCAGCCATCAGGACTGTACAAGTGTGGTCTGAGAAAGCCACCTCAGTGGTATCAGACCTGGATGAATATGCTGGACCAGTCCTAGCATACATAATTTTGTGCACAGAGAATGTGTTAAAAGAACAAATGATAATATAGTTTTTTCCTAACCAAAAGCCTTGGGAGAACAGCAATGTGAGGACACTACTCAATGAGTGGTGAGTGCTGAGCGGTGAGTGGTGTCAGGTCAGGTGACAAACAAACCTACAATGAAGCATGGGAAGAAAATTCTATAATGGACATCAGGGATGCTAAACACAAATAAAGAAAGAACATTGAGGATCACCTGAACAACAACAAGAACCCCTGGAAGATGTGGAACAGCATCAAGGCACTGACAGACTACAAGGCCACCAATCTGCTGGCCAGTGATGACACCAAACTGCCTGATGTCCTAAACCAGTCCTTTGCCCACTTTGACACTCAGAGCAGAGGGACTGCTCCATTCATCATTCCACCACCTCACACTGGTTTAACAGCACCACCAGGTGAGGGCCACCTTGAGGAAAGTCAAAGTTGGCAAGGCAGGAGGCCCAGATGGTGTGCCAGGTACTGAAAACATGTGCTGACCAGCTTACAGAGGTGTCAACCAACATATTCAACCTTTAATTACAAGAAGCTGCTGTTCCAATATGTCTGAAACCCTCTACCATCATACCAGTGCCCCAGAAAGCAACTGCAAAGAGTCTGAATGACTATCACCAAGTGCCTCTAACACCCATAGTCATGTGCTTCAAGACACTTGTGCTCTCACACAGCAGAACCATCGTCTCTTCTAATCTAGATAAGCAACAGTTTGTCTACAGAGCAAACCTTGCCACCACAACAGCACTCCACACCATCCTGGCACACTTAAAAGGCCCATATAGTTATGTGAAGATGTGTGTCTTGGTCCATCCTCGTGGACCAATCAAAGCAGGTCAGAATTGGAAGCCACGCCTCCTCTACTCTCATCCTAAACCTAGGAACCCCACAGGGTTGTGTGTTGAGCTCTATGCTTTTTATACTCTTCACCCACGACTGCACCCCTTTTCAACACCTCAAACTCCATAATTAAATTTGCTGATGACACCACAATAGAAGGACTGATTTCAGACAAGAAAAGAAAAGACGACCTACAGGCTTGAGGTGGAACATCTGGCTGTGTGGTGTAAGGACAACCTGTCAATTGTTTGATCGTAAGTTCATGTGTAAAGTCCATATTAACCTTGCGTTTGGAGTAGCTAGATTCAAACTATTGCCACCATGAATTTCAGTTACATCGTGATCACTTAATACACAACTTAACTAGTATTGTGTAAAGCGATCCTTAATCAGACTATTGTCACATTTAATGACGTTTCTATCATTTCAAGCGAATCAGTGGCAACAAACAACGTAAACATGAAATACAGCATTTTCAACAAACAAAAGAGCCAACCAGAGCTGTAAACCATAACATTGAAACTACACAATAATGAAGAAACACACACACTGTTCAGTTTCGCATGTCTCCTCTGTGCTTTATTCGGTGTGTGTGTGTGTGTGTGCTTGCAGAATTATTCATGGACGGCATAATAATACCACAAAGGTGACTTGCACTCCCCTCTGTAGTAAATAACGTTCACAGCATCTCTTTTTCTCTCTCACTGATTTATTTTATTCTCTCTGTACAGCTTGTCTGAAGTGCTCTGTTTATTAATTAAGCAATCGATGTTGTATTATATTAATGCACTTTATCATTTCTATAGCAACAAGTCACTTATACGTTCTGGTTTCTTGCTACAAGGATGGGTTGCATGTTTTAAAGGGGGGGGGGGGTGAGTTCTTACGGAAGATTTTTTTATGGCGGACGTTGCACCTACTTATTGTTAGGTGTAAATTTTAAGACATATCTTATGTCTACATTGAATGTCTGTGATTTAGTGCAACAGTTGTTTACATTTAGTTGTTTGTAAACTAAAAAATAGTAATGATTTACATTCCAACAAAGTAAAGATCAACCTTACGCTCTTCTGGTGCAACTGGCTACCGGTTCTTAATACTTCTAAGACTAAGGAGGCTGTCACTGACTTCAAGAGAACCAATTGAGATATACATCTACATTTACATTCATGGCATTTGGCAGACATTCTTATCAAGAGTGACTTACATTAATGCTTTAAACTCTCTATCAATAAACACAACCTGATACTCCCTGGGTGTGGTTAGAGCTTTAAGGTAGTTGAGTGCTGTTCCATTTAGGCTTTGTAGGCAAGCATCAGTGTTAAATCTAATGCAGGCAGCAACAGGAAGCAATTGGAGAGAAGGTTGAAGACAAGTCATGCTCCCGTATCCTGGATCAGCTGCAGAGGTCAAATGATGCTCAGAGGTTAACAACCCAGGAGCGAGTTGCAGTAATCTAGACGCAATGACAAGGGAGTGAACCAGCACCAGAGTGGCCTATGTGCATAGAAATGGATGAATCTTTCTGATGTTGTAAAGGAGAAATCAACATGAGCGTGTCAGATTAGCAATGTGAGAGGAAAAGGACAGTTGATCGTCTATGGTTATGCTAAGGTTGTGTGCAGTGCCCGATGGAGATAGAACACCTTCCCCTCTACATACATGGAGAAGCAGTGGAAAGGGTGGAGAGCCTAAAGTTCCTTTGGGTCTACATGTTGAAACAGCTGACATTGACCTCCAACAACTCAGACCTGGCTTAGAAGGCTCAAAAAAGACTATTCTTCCTAAAACAGCTGAGACAGGCCCAGCGCCAACAGAAATTTCTAGTAAATTTCTATAGGAGCGCCACTGAGAGCATACTAGCCAACTGTTCCATGATATGGTATGCCAGCTGCACAGCTGCCAAGCGGATGAATCTGCATTGCTTGGTGAAGGTGGCCCCGTGGATTGTTGGGGATGGAGCTCCCGAACCTGGACACCATTTATGCCAGTCAACTGAGACACCACAAACCACTCTCTGTTTGAACAACTGCTGTCTGGCAGAAAGTTCAAGACAATAAGAGCCTGCACCAATAGACCGAGGAACAGCTTCTTTCCCAGAGTTGTAGTCTTCATCACACCTCTTCTTGCCCAACCAAAGTACTAATGTGACACGTACACATATGCACACACTCATAGACCAACCCTCAGAGAACGCTATATTGTAAATATGGAAGCTTATGCTGCTATTACTGCTGCTTTTCTAAATATTTCTATATGAGAGAAGCCATACAAAATTTCATTGTACCTGAGTATAGTGACACTAAAGATGATTCTATTCTATACATACAGAATGGTATGAAGAAGTGAGGTTCGGGCTGTTATCTTTCTAGACATGATAGTGACAGTCACATCATCGCAAAGTGAAATGCTCCCTAGATTTGATATCAGTTCAGATCACTTCAAAAAGGTCTGAGAACACAAATGCAACTGCCTTTTGCAGTGTGGAAGGACATATTATTCAGCTGAACATGACCACTGCCATTAGGGAATACTGTTGTCATGAAGGTGTGTACTTGGTCTGCAACAGCGTTTAGGAAGGTGGTACTTGTCAAAGTAACATCCACAAGAATACCAGGACCCAAGTTTTTCCAGGAGAATATTGCCCACAACATCACACTGCCTATGCCAGCTTGTCTTCTTTTCTTATAATGCATCCTGGTGCTATCTCTTCCTCAGGTAAGCAATATGTACCCGCATATGTAAAAGGAAATGTGATTCATCAGACCAGGCCACCTTCTTCCATTACTCTATGGTCCAGTTCTGATGCTCAAGTGCTCACTGCAAGCATTTTTGGTTGCTATCCAATTTGTGGCAATGCAGTCCCATACACAGCAAGGTGCAATGTACTGTGTGGTCTGGCGCTTTTCTTTCATAGCCGTCATTATCTTTTTCATCAATTCGTGCTAATGTAGTTCTTCTGTGGGATTGGACCAGACAGGCTAGCCTTCACTCCCCACATGCATCAGTGAGCCTTGGGTGCCCATGACCCTGTTGCCAGTTCACCGGTTGTCCTTCATTGGACCACTATGTACTAACCACTGTGTACTGGGAACACCCCATAAGACCTGTCGTTTTGAAGATGCTCGTCTAGCCATCACAATTTGGCTCTGGTCAAAGTTGCTCAAATCCTTACACCTGCCCATTTTTCCTGCTTCCAACACATCAACTTTGAGAACTCACTTGCAGCCTAATATATCCCACCGCTTGGGAGGTGCCATTGTAATGAGATAATCGATATTTTTCATTTCACCTGTAATGGATAATGCACTGTTCACCCCTAATACAGGCTCTTTGTTGAAATATTGATAGATATTAGAGTTTACCCTCACTACCAGCTGTCACTTATGTTGAATATACAAAAACAGAATATGTTTTCAGGGTGTTCTGAGAATGTTACTACAACATAGGAATATTTTGGTTGTAGGAACAATTCATAGGAATGTTTCTATGATTTTAGTTTTTGTCTTACTGAGGGCATTTTTTGTTGCTGTACCTTTCTTGGGGGTATTTCCTGCATTTTCTCCACAAATTGGTCACCTGCCAATTTCCACCCACCAGCCAGCTCTTCCCTGTTATATGACATGTACTAACAAGGAAGGGTGAAGGCTAACACGTGCTTATTCCAAGCAAGCCAACCACATTGCAGCTGCTGCTCATTCTGCATCAAATGATAGTGTATAATACTCAGTGGAAAGTGATATCTGCCTCTTTCACATAAATGAGCTCACATGCCACCATAATTGGCTATCAGTGTCACTGAGTGTCGCAGTGATTGACAGAGGAGAATACGTACACCTGTTTAAATGTACATCAGTTCAGTAGAAGTTACTAGAAATCAAACTGTATTTCCAACAATTTGGTACAACTGAAATAGGTGTTTTCATGGCCTCTTTTTAAGCGATATCCAGAGGATGCTTGCACAAAATGCAGTAAATGAATGTGACTAAGCAAGAAATCTCAGACTGTCACTGCAGCACTGAGAGGCAGAGCATGCAGGTGCAAGAGGATTTGGGGTTGTGTGTGGTGTGTGTTTGGGGGGTGAATAATGCTGACTGGCTATTTCTAATATTTATATCCATGCCTGTGGATAGAAAAAGAAGTAATGTTTTATTTAGTGCTTTACACCTTCTGCAGCACATTCTGTTCTGTAAACTGCAGGCGTTTGGTAGGGAAGGGCATTCAAGAAAGAGGTCATGCATGCAGAGAGAGAGAGAGAGAGGAGAGAGAGAGAGAGAGGAGAGAGAGAGAGAGACTGCTGCTGTATCTGTTTGTGTACTACTTGAGCAAATGCAACCCTCTTGCACATTGCAGGCACATTTCAGGATCTGTCCATGTGGCTTTACGAAAGCAAGAAATCTTTTCTTTCTTGCATTCTCTGACACACAAAATCTGGTAACAACATTCTGCTGTTTTCCATTCTACCCCATAACAGTTGCTCCGTGTGCCGGGTGTGACAGGATGATGTAATCATTTCGCATCATGACTAAGCACAACAAATCACCCACAGCAAAACATACGTATAAACATGGCAGAGCTGAGGGACTATCTGACACGCACACATACGCACACACAGAGCCTGCTAAAAACACAGTGCATTCTAAAAAACAGAAAAGGTTGTAATTGACCAGATGGACGATGAAATAGAAAGAATATAGAAAGAAGCATGGAAGCAAGGCTGCCAGGTCTCAGCTAAATATTTCAATAACCACACAAAAATACTAGTCTAAAAATGTTGGTATATGACAGAACAGTAACATATAGTTCTTAATTAATTGCCTGAAAAAACCCACAAGTGTTTGTTTTAATCCATGTTTTCCCTTGTGTTCTCTTGACGCCCCAACTTTCCTTATTTGAGAAAAAACACACATAACAAAACTTTAACTTTGATTCTCATTTCATACTAGAGTGCTATTGTATTATTCCTTCCCTATTGTATAATACACTATCTGCACTTACACTTTCCCATTGTTTCCCATAGTCTATTTTTACAGAGTTAGATTAGATACAATTTAGATTATTTGCTTTAAAATAAGATCTTGGCAACCTCTGATTATTTTTAAACTAGCCCAGAAAAATGCCGCCTGCAGACTTGCTTTTCTACTCCATGACCTTGTTACAAATCTAGCCCAATTTTGTGTAAAAACTGCAACTGGCAACCTCACATGGAGGTATTTGTCATATATGCCCATTTCTGTTGTATGGCATAAATACTGCACAATTATCCAAGTATCTTCAGGCCCTTATGATATGTTGACCAATGCTATTGAGCCAAACTCCTGTCATCTTTACATTACAAATAAATAATATAGTAAATAATATAATAAATAATTAGTGATTATTTGTGATCAGCAGTTTGTTTTAGGACACTTAGGCTTATCGTTTTGCACATAAACAAGACATAAGCCCATTGTAGGAATGTTAGATTTCCTTCACATTCACCAGATCTCTACCCAGTTGAACATTTATGAGAGATTTTGAAGCATAATGTTAGACAGCGCTCCTTATCAATATCATCAGTTTGGCTTGTATAATTTATGCCAAGGTGGATTGAATTTGTGCTGGTGGCACCTTACTAAGCCAATTTATGTTGGTTTTTCCATCTGTGTAGACATATAAATACATTGCACATGTGCCAGCATGACTATTCTGCTGACAGTAAATTGGTTTCCTCCTTTTAGTGCCAGAGTTTTCAGTCCAAGTTTGCCTTGCAGGCAGAATTGGGAATTACTTTCATGAGAGTGTTACGCAACAAGCATTCAAATTGCTGCTTCTCACTATCTAAGCAAGCTACCCTCTCTAGAGGGATAAGATAAATCAAATAGCCTTCTTTGGAAATTCTCTCTCAAAGCTCTTGGTCTGTAGGGCAAATATAATGGGAGACTCTTGTATGCTGGGCTGTTCTTAACCTGGAACAAAATTGAAAAAAAAAAAAGATGTAGTGTTTATCAGTGCTACACTACTGTTCAGCTAATAAAATTTACTGAGTTGCAAAACCCAATTCCAAATTCAAGTCCTCATGAATGTTAAAATCTAATTTAAAACATATTTTTCTTATAGAATAAAACCATTTATTCAAATCCAAATCAAGCAACATGAGTCCACAAGACTGTTAATAAAATAGATAATTATTTTAAGTGTTATACTTGATACTTCGTTGAGTGCTTTTAGGATATTTTGGGTTTATTGGGATGGGATATATGTGAAGATGACTGATTAAATTTGGTTGATTTGTTGATGTGATGAGGCATTCATTTGCATACTCAGTAAGTCTACAAAATATTTGCAATTTATTATAGATTTTTTTAAATTTATTAAATCTCTCCAGCACCAAACTGCTTCAGTGTAGATGACCTTTCCATGTATTATACTGAATATTTTATGTGACATTTTGATGGAATTACTGAGTCGGCAATCGTGTCTGCAGCATCAGGAAGTAATAAAAATGTACAATACCAAAAGTAGTTCACCTAAAAGTCAATCATGTCCCTTTATACAAAGGAATATGATTTACCGAAGATGGCACTCAAAGTTGTTGCTGCATTATTTCCTAAATTTCTTATTGCCTTCTTTTTCAGATTTGTCCAGGCAAACCTCAAGCTCCACAGCCTCAACTCCAACTGACGGTGCCTCCAGCCCATCTCCAAGCACTCCACCCAAGCTCTCCCCACTATGTACCTCTCCATTTGGACCACGCTTGGTCATGTCTAAACCAAACACTTCAGCTCGACCTCAACCAGAGGGTGCCAGCTTTGAGTCAGATAGACGCACAGTAGGCCGGCTAACAGGACGGTTTGGTAGAGGTGGATGCAGACGGGGGCCAGTGAAAATGGAGAGGATTAAAGTTCTAACTGGAGCTGAAGTGGAGAGTGACTACCAAGAACCTGAGTCCATGGATGCAAGGGTTGTTATGGGACAAGAAGCATTACTGAAAACCATGGAGACACAGATTGGTGTGACTCCAGACAAAAAGACAAGTAAAGAATTATCCAGTTCAGAACCCCCTCACTCAGATACTTCTACCCATCTGGTAGAGAGACAGATTAGGGTAGAGGAAAAAATTAAACTTGATACTGGTCAAGAGATTGAAAACTCTGACCAGGTTAAAGCTTTGACCCCCACCCCTGAACAAGAGGGAAGTTTAGATCAGTTACTTGAATGCCCGATTCTAGAACCCAAATCAGCAGACACTGGGCTGGCTGAAAGCAGCACCTTTTTCCCAGATGATGAAGGAGACACACTGTCTCTATCTCAGGGTGAAGTGCCTTCCTTGTCCTTCTCCGAGCCCTCCTATCCAGTTGATCCTCAACGCATTGGTGTCCTTCCTGGACTAGATCCAGATCGTTATTACACAGCACCTTCCACCCCAATTAAGATGGCATATTGCTCACATCTTAAGCAACAATGGCAACCAAGCAGTCCAAGCACAGGTCCTGGTTCACCAACAGATGAGTCTGATCTGTGTTCCCCTCCCACGTCTCCATCCGGATCCTACATTACTGCTGAAGGTGGCAGTTGGACATCCTCCTGTAATTCTGGCACTTCTCACTCCTGTTCACCTAATCTAACTGCTGAAGCTGAATTGCAGGAGGTCCCTGCCTGCTACGTGGGCTCTCTTTCTGAGATTGGGGATGAGCTGGGAGATGACAGACTCATGGCTGAAAGGGAGCATTGTCTGTGTAAACCTGTCATGCCAGAGCTGGCTGAAAGTGAGGAACATGAGGAGGAAAAGATAAAGAGAGGGACTTGTAGGCCTCACTGGGTGACAGAAAATGTTTCCCCACACAGGAGCAGCAGTGGTGGAAACACAATCTCAAAACATGAGGGAGGGGGAACTGAGGCCACCTTAGTCCAGGCAGAAATTCCAACAGCCACTGACATATCACAACCTTTGGATGATCCAGATCAAGAACTAGAGCTGGACTTTAATGACTGTATCTCAGAGAACTTTGTCAGACACGATGCCCCTCTGAGCCTTGAAGAGGACTTTCCTTCAGATCTGGCATGTTCTTCTCCCTTCAGTCACCAGCAGGCAGCAGCTTCAACTACTTTAGAGACAGGCAGTCTGACCCCTGCCACTTGTTCATCAGAGATTTCAGACACTGATAATAACAGCTTGTATAGTGAGATGGGATCTTCTGCTCTGTTCTTCCATGGGTGCTCCAGGGATGATGGACCTGGTGGAGAGGGGATGATTCCTGCATCGATGCTTCCGGTCCATGCCAGCTTGATATTCCAGGCAGATTCAATGGAAATAACATTATTCCCTACAGAAGATGAGCCAGAAAATGATGTTGATGCATATGCTGCTGGAGAGGAAGAGGGGGATGTAGATGAATATGATGATGAAGATGAAGATGTGGACATAAATGATGACAGTGATTTGGAACAGCAAGGTGAAGCTGTAAAGATTGGAGCAAGGGCTGTTGATGATACAAATGAAGAGGACACCTCTGCCTCTTTCTTAAATTCTCTTTCCGAGAACTCAATTAATGATGGAGTAGATGAGTCATTTGCTTATCAGGATGACACAGAGGAGTCAATTGATTCCACCTCTTGTAATGGAGATGAAGATGACCACCTTTACAGCACAGAGAGACATGCTGAGCTTGCACAGCAATTTCCTGCACAAGATGACCATGTGCAGTCAGTAAGCCATGCACGACCAGAATCTTCTGGAAGTGAGAGTGAAATGGAAATTTCCTCTGGATCTTCTGGGCCATCAAATGAATTAGTTCAGCAACATATTCCAGTCTGCACAGCACATGCCGAAGACATAAGCACACTTAATTCAAAGGAAGAATGTGCAAAGAGACTAGATTCCTCAAGTGATATTAGGGAACAAATTGAAGAGAATAAACAGAGCACAGATCTCAACAATGGAGAAGAAACAGACAATGCATGCTGTGTGGTGTCTCAACAAAGTGTCCATACAAAAATGCAAGGCTCAGGAAATCAGGCAAGCTCAACAGAACTAGGCGAAGTTTCAGAAACGTACACTAAACCAGTCCTTTGTGTGCTTGGTGCCACAGCGGCAGGCATAGATAATAAGATAAATATTCAGGATGATAAAGATCTAGATCAGAAAAATGGAAATAACTCTGAATTCATGAATAGCTCACTCCAGCTTGATGAGACAGCAACCAATGATCTCAACAAGGGGGTTCCTTTATTGTCCTATCCTAAAGATGATTGTAGCCCCACAAACATACCAGTTTGTGCCTATCCTGAACTATCTGAAGTACCAGATAACTTAACTCCTGCTGATATTTCCCCAACTGAGCAGTCTCTTGACCAAGACAACCTGACCGAAAATCAGCCCATCACAGATGATATAAGTGTTGGCTCTCTAAATATGTCCTCTTCTACTTACAGCATGCTTGCCATCTCACCAAAGAAGGAAAACTCCCAAAGTACCATAACAGAAAAGAGTATTCCTTCTGAAGACTGGGCTCCAGAAGAGCCCTTGTCTTTAGACGCATGCTGTGACTTTAGGCCAGACAATTTGCTTATGTGTGAAATAGCTGGATCACTGCAGAATAAGGGGCTATCTGTAACTCCCAACATTTCAGCTCAAGATAACATTATGGGTGACCTTGAGGACAACATCAGCTACTGTGACTTGCCAGAAAAGATGGCAAATAATGAGGTAGGTATGCTGGAGTCAAATCTGTCCACTTGGAAATCCATTGAGGACCTTTCAGAGGCAGGAGGGGGTGAAGATGATGCAAATAACCTCCAGAATCCAGACAATATTGCACTTATACAATGCCATCCAGAAAATGTTCAGGAACAGACATGGAACAACCCAGAAGAGAGTTGTTCACCCAGTATCACAAGTGCACAATCAACGTGTACACCATTAAATATCCTTTCACATGATGGGAAAGATGAGAAAGACCAGACCACTGACACAGAGTTTAACATTCCTGGGGAAACCACATCAAAAATGTTCATAGATGGAAGCCCTGACATTTTGCCTAAACAGGAAGCAGAAGTCCTAGAATCAGCTCAAGAACATGATGACGCACCAATATTGGGTACTGCTAATTTGTACAAACAGAATGATCTCTGTGGGCACAACACAGCAAATAAAATATCAGAGAAACCAAGTGGCATAAAAAATCATGAAACTTCTAAACAAATATGCCTGGTAAATACTGATTCAAAAGTCTTAGAAATCAAGTCTGTATTTAAACTAGAAGGGGGGTCATTTGGCAATGTTGACCACAAAAAGAAACCAAGTGCATCAAAACTTGATATTTCCACTTGTGACAAGTATCTCATACACAAAAACACAGCAACCAGCTCTAATAAAGGTGTGCCTACGGAGGCACCAAATCTAGATACCAGACAGTTACAGTCTAACATTACGAAAGATGAAAATCAGCTGAATTCTGGTAGTCAAGTGGCTGACAAACAGATTGAACCAAAAACAGAAATAAGTGAATGTATTTCACTCAAGAAAAAGGAGGAAGAGAAAGCTGTGGAAACCTGTCCAAAGGAGGAGGCAAACGAAAACATCAGAGAGAATACAAATGTTCTGGAACTGAGCAAAAAGGAGTCTGATGTCTCACAGAAATCAAGTAACTCTGAAACTGAAAAAATAGAACTGAATACCACCATAGTTAACTGTGGTAGGGAAAAAAGTGTTTCAGATAGCATGATACCAAAGGAACCTGTCACCTTTGACAACAGCAAAATGATGGCTGCCCTGGAGAAAAAGGAAAGCATAAAAAATAAAGACAATAAACCTGAGACTGAAATAATTCAAACTCCAGAAAGTCAACAGCAAATAAACACAAATGAAGCTAGAGGAGAGAAAAACAATCATCCAAAACCAGTTCAAACCATATTCCACCCTGCAGCATCCAGCTCCAATACTACTGAGAGAAACCCCAATTCGACAGAATCATTGTTTTCTACTGACTCAAATAGTATTGGCACTTCAGATCAGAAAGAAGCACTTTATCATGGCACCTTAGAAGGTCTGGAATCACACAAAAGGACACACGATGATAATGATAATGATAATGATGTCAGGGCCTCCTTAACTTTTGTAGAAGAAATTTCAGAACCAAGGAGACATCCCGCTTCTACCTCATCCACAGATGTGTTGGAGGAGGACCTTCCTGCACCTATACAAGAGTCCCAGTCTTCATTCAACAGTTCTCAAATACACAATCTCCTCACTCATACCGAAACAACGCTAAATGATGGACTGCATCAACATGAATCACAGAGCTCTCTTCAAGTGATAAATATGGATCAGCCAGATGTTGAGTCAGAGGAAGAATTATCGGTCTCACTTCCAATACAGGATACACATCAAACTGTGAATGAGCAGTCAGGCTTAAAGTCAAAGATTTGCAGACAAGAGAAACCAGAAGGTGTGTTATATTTCAAATCACTGTTACTGTGCTATTGTTTATTAAATGTACAGAAGCGGTATCATGCCAATTAATTTCTGCATTTGCATGGTCAATATTAAAAATGAAAAATTTTTATGCATTTTTTGGTTCTTTTAAGCAGTATGCATGGAACACAGGCCAGAATCGCCTAAAAGTCCTCAAACCCGCCCCAGTCGATGTATAGGACACAGAGACAGTAGTCCAGCTCACAGAAAATCAAGTTTGAACAATGAAAGAGAGATAATGCCATGCATCACCTCTGCGTTACATTTTCCTGTGCAAGCAAGACAAAATCCACCTGAAAAGCACACTGATCGCCAGGATGGGTGTTCAATCAACTACAGAACAAAGGACACCAAGGAAGTGGATCTCTCCTTAAAAAATACCAGTATGTCTTACTGACAGTCCACTGCATGAAGTCTGTCCTTATTTTCATTTGTAATAATAATGCCTATTCAACTTTAAGAGAATGAGGCTAAACTAAACACTAAATCTTTGATTTATTAAAAGAAAAAAAAGTTTATTCTGTCTCTGTTTCTGTCTCAATTACAAAGTGGGCTCATGTAATGAAACCGACAGTGATGGATCAATTCCTGAGCTGGAAGAGCCAAACAGAAGCCTCTTGAAAACCTCAGATCCGCAAGTATGTGTATAATATGTGCTTATGCAGGAACGCCATGTCCTACATACATATGACATGTTTAAAATACAAACATATTTTACATATGTTTATGTATACATAAAATACAAAATACATGTTTAAAATACAAACAATCTGAGTACAAAAGAAATGAATTTATAACTAAATGTATGTGTATTTAATCTCTCTCAGATATCACATTCTACAGCTGATGAGTCAGTTAGCAAAACTAAGCAGAGTCGAAGTGAGAAAAAGGCACGAAAGGTACGTGAGACCTTAAGGATTCCAAAAAGCTTTGTTACAAGGTTTCTAACACAATAATGCCTTTTCTTGTTTATGGATAATGTTTTTCTTTCTTGTTGTGGGTGTGTTATCAAGGCTATGTCCAAGCTTGGCTTAAAACAGATCCACGGAGTTACACGGATTACTATCCGGAAGTCCAAGAATATCCTATTTGTTATTACCCGCCCAGATGTCTTCAAAAGCCCGGCATCAGATATCTACATAGTCTTTGGGGAAGCCAAGGTTAGCATTTCAATTAACTTTTGATCATTTTTGCAACCTCGACTATTAAGTTCAATGGTATTCAAATAAAATTTGCTTGACTTCTTACCTACAAAGGTCCAGATAAGCAGCAATCATGACTAAATGATGACAACATTTAAATGGTACTGCTTAATAATTATTGTTTAGTCTATGGCTATAACTAAGACCATTTAAAGTGGTTTTATTTTGTGCTGTACTGGTGCTTCGCATAACCACGTTCAAATAGTGCGGTGAACAGATGAGATATTCTGAATCTGAAGCGATGTCATCAGTTTGCTAATTTCACAGAAAAATCTGTTAAAGTTTCTGAGTTTCTTTGTAGCTAATCTCTGGTCCAAAGAGCTGTCTTCAGTTAAATAATTTTCTTTAAATGCAAGTGATTGGCTAAATCACTATGCAATATCTGCTACAGAAGCCATGCTGGCTAACATTTAGAAAACTAAAGTCAGCGAACTATGGACTGTTTTATTCATATGTTTATTGGTTCTGCTTCAAGCATTCAGTTCAGTCCACTTACATAATTTGCATCTGGTCCACAGCTGCCAGTTGACGATCCCTGTATAAGTTATTTTGACAAGCACAATAAAATATAGTGTAGGCTTGTAAGAGAAACTGTACATTCATTGAAAACATTCTTCCATTGCCTCTGTTACAGATTGAGGACCTGTCACAGCAAGTGCATAAGGCTGCAGCGGAGAAATTTAAGGTTCCCCTTGACCCTTCTCCTCTGACCCCTGAAATCATGCCCAGCCTCACCATAAAAGAGGAGAGTGAAGAAGAAGAGGAGGTAGAGAGTTGATACTGTCTTTATAATTGCTACCTAGTAACTTGACTTTCATGAAGTTTACTGAAATATAACTGACACAATGAAGACGAGAATTTAAAGAGATTTTTATTTAGAGCAATTGCCATCATGTGGGCATGGCCTTTCTCTTATACCTTAAATAACATACTATAATGTAATTCCATTTGGCCACTTCTATGCATATATAACCTACTCTGATACACCATTGTGTGCTACTTAAGTCTCCACTTGCCTTAAATTGATATCTCTTGATCAGGTGGATGAAAGTGGACTGGAACAGAGGGATATTGAGCTGGTAATGGCACAGGCTAACGTGGCTCGGGCTAAAGCTGTTCGCGCACTACGTCACAACAAGAATGATATTGTCAACGCTATTATGGTAAGCCAGCACTCACTCATTTCATGGTCTTCAGTGTAACTATAGTACTGTTACAAGAGATTATTCTCCAGGACTGCTGCGTGCCTTCCTATTCACAATTTATGAAATAATGTTTTTCTTATATATCTATCTATCTTCAGGAGCTAACCATGTGATAGAAGAGGTCTTGCCTACCCCCAGCTTTTCTTCCTGGCATACCCATCAACCCTTCCCAGTAATGCTGCTACATACCTTCAATGCCCCTTACCTGCTAAATAAACTCTATAAAAATTGACCTGTATGTTGTTTCATATATTTCATTAACTGAAAATCAGTAATCACCCACACAGTGTGATAAATCTGCTAGATTTGGGATGTAGTACATCTACATTTAATCACACTTCACTCCAAGCAAATGCTTTTTTGCTTTGTAAGAGAGATGCTAGCTCTGACTACACACATCAAGCCTATCAGTGAAATATAAACCAGCAGATGGTATTCTATATTTGTAATCAACAATATGTGTTCTTGTATTCTTACTCTTCCACTCGCTCCAAAAGACAGAAGGCAAAGACATGGCATTCATCTAAACATTTATCAAGATGATATCATATCAGGAATATAATTCTCAGCTTCAGTCACCACAACTGGAACTGCCCATTAAACTGAGTCACTTGATGGGACTTTCCTAGGATATATATTTTTTCTCTAGCAACTGAAAATACTTGCTAAACATAATGTAAGGAAAAATCTCACACTTAAAAAAAAAATGTAATTTTTCATTAAAAAAATTATATCCTTCATATGTCCATAGGATTCACTATTTTCAAGATTCTATAATGCAAAGTTACTGCGCATACAGAACTAAATGATGACGGTGCATTGTTAACTTGCCTCTCAATCAAACTGGCAGTTGCAATACTTTTCGAGTGATCCATAATTATTCTTTTTGCTTGCTCAATATAACTTGCCATCAGAGAGCACACTATGAGGTTTTTATTTTTTATGAATTCAGGAGCATAATCATTATACTGCTGAACATTTTGCGTGAAGCATAAATACACCCTGGATGGGATGCCAGTCCATCGCAAGGCTAGAATTATAATCAGTTCTTTATAAATGGAAGTCGAGCCAGACACACATTCCATTTAAATGATCATGGAGGAATCTATTCATACCATTGGTAAATTCCAGAAGTAGACTCCAAAGGGAACCCATCCTTTTCTGGGTGACATCATATATAAACACTATATATAATTGTATACTCAGTACTGAGTATGTTAAAAGATTGTTTAGTATCAGCATGTTGTGAATAAGAGCCCCTCGGGTGAAGGTCCAAGCAGAGGAAGTATCTGGATGAAATACCAATTGTTTGAAACGGTAACTACGCATGTCACTGGTTATTTAAATACAGACCCAGATAGTTACCCAATGGATTTCCCAACAAAGGGGTCCTTAAAATAGGACATTCTTTTTTGTATACTGCCTCAGAGAACTACACTTTGATCAAACAAAACTTTGGTCAGTGAAACAGATGTTAACCAAATGCTGTTAAATTAATGTTTCACTAATTTGATTGGTTGAGCAGTGTTCCAAGAGTGCTGATATTTCGCATACTGGCACTGGGATGGTAGTGTTAGTGACATCATCAGCAGACATGGCAAATGATACTTTTCAGGAATATAACTTTTGACCGAAAATAGGATAACTCGTCAGATGAAGATGAAAAGGAAGAAGGGATGTAAATTTTTCAGGAAGCACCTTTAACAGGAATGTATGAGCTTAAAAATATATAATATTTTTATGATGTTGGGAAAACCAACAAATGCTGTTTCGCATGTGCAATGTTCTATAATACTATACTGTCTATTCACTCATTCATTGCTCTTCAGTAACTGCTGTCTCCTGGCCCGGGTAATTGTCTATCCAAGGAGCAATGTGCCGAAGGTGGAAATACAAGCTGGAGAGAACACCAGTCCACTGCAAGGCACCATGCCCATGCACAGTCACAGTCATTTCCACTTAGGGCCAATTTAGCATAGCCAATGCACTTTCTCTCATGTTTTTCAGAGGTGGGAGAAAACCAGCGTACCCATTGTAATTAGGGTGCTAGTTAATGATTGTGGTTTTAAAATGTCAAGCAAATAAATTTCACTTTATGAATAAATTTTCTGCAAATGCAATACAGTAATGCATTTTAGGGTTTGATATGAAAATCAATAATGATGACTAATAACTAATGATATTTTGGGGCATATGAAAAGTGCCTATGATGAATAGAATTAAATGAACATTAGACTGCAGATTTCTCCTTGCAGAGTTTCACAAGGAGTAAAAATCAACAACACATCACTTTATAAACAATATGGTTTATTCGTAATACTGCACCAGTGTTTGGAGAGACAGAGAACAAAGTATTTAAAATTCAAAAAGTCTGGTCTATCTCTGCCAAGCAGTCCAAGAGGTTATACAGAGTACAGATCAAGGTATTTTGGTGTGAAGTAGACAAGCTGAGAGCTTCGTCTCAAATGGTGAGTGAAGGCCTTCATCAAAAGGTGAGTTGTAGAAATTAACAAGTGTAAGGTTACACTAGTCAGAGAAAATCCTGGCAATTAAATATCCTGCTTCAAAATAACACTAGATACATAACAAACCACTACTGGTGTATTATTAATGAAATGTAAAATTGAGAGGCGAGCTCAAACAGACGAGTTTTAAACAGTTTAAACGTTTGCTGCTATAGGTAATCCAAACCACAAGTGTGAAACAATACACACATAACACTGGCATATTAGTTTAAATTAAAGCAGACAACATCCCAGGTGTGTATTCCGTGTTAAGTTGTGATGCTGCGCCACTCTTATGAGGATATTTAGAGTTTTCCCTTCAATTTCACCTCTAGCAATAATACAAGAGACAGTGTGTGTTAACACTGGGGGATGACATGTCTGAACATAATGTATAAAAAGCCTAGGCACTAACTTAGGCTCAGTGATCTTACAATGCTCTGAAGATGTTCCAACTCTCAGATTTATTTGTGAACACGAACTAAGCTTAGTATTTTTAAATGCAACACTTTAAGGCCAACCATACTGTAAGGCATCAGCATGTTTGATAATACTCAGCCCTCTAGGGTTTCAAGTCACTGCTTTCAGACCCGTGTCTAAAATCACCTTAGCAGCCCGTGACCTCTGACCTCTAACTCCACAACCATTCCAAAATCAGCTCTTAGGAGGTAGAACATTAGCTTGGAAGTGGCCCTGATTAGTGATATTACCAGCAGGAAAGTAGCGAGCCACCACAAATGTGGATCCATCAGATGCAACGGCTTTACCAACACCCAGCTTCGTCGAGCTCTTCCACACCATCGCAGTGAAGTGACCTGAATAAGAGATGACACATAGGTTCCTTAGAAGTAGGAGCGTACACTGTGGATGCTTGAGCAAGTGTCAGCATGTCAGACCGATTTTGCAAGCAGTGCCTCTAATATAAACTTCTCAGTTGCTATGTGAATACAGAGCTAAATATTTATGTGTCAGGGGAAGAAGTGGAAGGAAAGAGATAGCATTTATCACATATAAAATGTTCTCTTGCTCAGCTTCCTTTTCCTTCCCCTTTTTTTGTCTCCTTGGTGATGCGATAGTAAAGTAACTAAGTGCTAGTAGGTAGTGTCGAAGCAGAGATGACACAATCCAACTGCTTTTAATGCATGTGGTATGCTGGGAGATATTACTCATCACTGAACATCCTGGGAGTGGGGGCTTTTTAGGAAGTCGCAGTGAAATCTCGTCAAATAAACTTCTGCCTTTTTTCAGTTAAATGATCAACTTAGGAGTTGTACAACAATTTTCAATATAAAGCCAAGATGTGAGCGGATTCATTTTTAATTAGGAGAGCATGCTTACCGGTTCCAGAGGAGAATCCAGGCTGGTTAAAGTTGTACTGGTTCACCTCATTATACCAGCGATCAGACACATCCTTTCCTAACACACATTCACAAACAAACAAAATTATTAATAATGACTTGTAGCAAACATAATGACTGATTGAAAATATGTACAAACAAGCATATGGCATTCTCCTTGATGTCAAATAAATTCAGGCTCCATCCATATGTATACAGATATTTTTATTTTAAATATCATCTCGGATCTCTTGTTCATTATCTGCGGTTTTGCTAGGATTCCATTTACCTTGGCTGCTGACCAGATTATTACTTTATTTGTTTAGGTGTTTGCTATTGAATTTCACTTTGTTATATTCTTACACCCTTGTAAGGAGTCGTCAGAATACGATACGCACTGTACTGGTCCTAAATCTACCGCTCAGAAGCTACAGACCACAATGCGAAAAAGATTTTAAATAACATCCAGATGAACACTTTGCATTAGAGTGTAACCTCAAGACGTAGTTCCACCTCATCATCAGTCCACACCTATGAATACTTTTATTTTGTTTAGTTTTTATGCATTTCCCATACTTTGACACTCAATACACATGCTCTTAGCATTATTCTGTAGGTATTTGACATAACAGATTACAACATACTGTTGCCACATACTGGGCTGGATGCTCATGTGATTAAAAGCTACATTTTCATACATATCTGTGTAAATTTTAAGACATCAGGGTCTCAAATTCATCAGCTGGCAATAGGTCACCATGAATTATCTGTCTCCCAACTCACTAAAACCCTGCATGCAATTCACTGAACGCTGAACTAGTGAATTGAATTTTAAAAAGTGAGAAACGTTGCATGACTGAGGGCATACAATAATGTTTTATAATAGCATTACACCATCAACGAAATACTCTTGACCCTGCAATAAGGATGATCAACTAAGTAAATTGATCGTGCTAACCAGTAAGGAACCATAAACGCAGACACACACTGTCTTTTTTTTCTGTCAGAACTCTTTATAAACTTTAGAGTGTATGTTTGTCACACTTTATGAATCACCCTGGACTGGTCAGACATTCCATTCCACTTAGTCAGCATCTTAACAAGACTAACATGGAGACTAACGGCAACTACAAAATCAGTCCCAGCTGTTGCAAAGTGTAGAGCAGACAGGAGTAAAGAGGAGGAGCAGATTTTTACCATGTCTTGGATAAAATCTCAGTAAGATTGCATTTTTTTTTTTTTTTTTTACAACCGAACCCATATTCTTACCTGTTTGATCATAAGATGCCCAGGCTAGATTTTCTCCACAGTTTCCTCTACTCGATTCAACACTGTGTTTTAAAATTCTGGTGCTAGCCAGACTCTCGGAATATCTAAAAGAACACAGTGGGTGGTGCAGAGCAAATTGATATGGAAAAACAAAACCAGAATCATAGCAGCAAGCAGCAGACATGTTTTTAAACTACTACTTACTCACTTACACTGCATAAACATTTACGATCAGCCTTACCTCACTGCCTCTCTGCAAAGTTTCTTGCTGAGCTTCAATGGCGGTGCTTGATGCTTCTTTCTGTACTCATTATGAGACTTTAGCACCTCCTCACTGAATATCCTTGAGGCTAAGAGGGATATAGCGACAGTTGGAACAGTTAATGGTACAGTTGCATTGTATAAAATGGCACTAAACACTTGTTTTATTAAGGGCGCGTCTATATTATAGTACAATGATCATCCATTTCGTACAAAAGACGCTCAGTGTACGATTCACATCCCACAACAGATTTGCAAAAGGGAAGGAGCATTTTGACAATACATTCACTGTAAAGGGCACACAACCATGTTACACACACTTTTTTCTGGCAAAAACATAACCTGATCTTTACCAGATTTAGAGTAATATACCACATTATATCAAGACATTTCTCAGTCTCATTTTTGCCACACTGGGTAACTAGCATGATTAAAACATTACATTAAGAATCTGTAAAAGCTGGACTTTAAACTTGAGATTAGTTGCAAAAACTAAACAATGCATCCTTATAATAACAATTGTGGCTACTAAAGGGGCCTATTATTAAACTAACCACATCATACTAGATGCTGAACAATGCAGTGACTATGGAGTGTGTGTGTGTGTGTCTCTCTCTCTCAAACACACACACACACACACACACACACACACACACACACACACACACACACACACACACACACA
>JAQQZR010000019.1:5333493-5346315 GCA_030068235.1 Notoglanidium macrostoma
ATATTTAAGCTGAAATGGACTCCAGAAGGTTGTGTAAAACTTGACGATCCCTTTTTAGATCAAATTCATTGCCATACCATTTGAACACGTTCTGCAATGGAAGCGGTAACTCTCAAGGAAAATCTGACCCTTTGTACAAAGGTGTCAACATGGTCAATATAAATCTAAAGAGTGACCTAGAAATATTGCAGATTCTTGAATACTGAATATGTATGACATTAGAACATTTGCTTTCTTTGGTTTAGGTTTATGTCCAGTCTTTAAATTACATTTTAATTCAAATTAAATTACAATTTATATTTAAAAAATATATATATATATATTTTCAATCAGATCTCAAACATTTGCATGTATAAACTACGGTATTCATAAACATAAACATGGCCACAGACAACATGGGTGTGCCGTTTAGACAGATCCTTTCAGAAGTCTTTCCTGAATTTTGGTAAAAATAGCAATAGCAAATGTCCCAGTGAGCATGACTGGAATAAAAGAAGATTACGTTACTGAAGATGAATGAACGAACAAACATCTATTCATGCATCATCCATCCATCTCGCCACTACACTGATGAACATGAACTGATTAATGTCATTACTCTTCACAATTCTCAAAAAATTTTAATGAATATTTAATCACAATATCAGAAAAAGAGAGTCTCTGTCTGATGACAAGTGAAGAATAAACATTGAAAAAATTGATATCAGTAACGCAAATACGTTTTGTGGCCAGACCATCACACGCGTATGTGCTTTCTGAACATCCCATTACAGATTTAGGCCCCCTTTGCTGTTATAATAACCTTCACTCTTCTGAGAAGGCTTTCCACTAGATTCTGAAACATGAAGCAAATGTTATGCAATCAAGACATTCCACCATGTCAAATTTATACAATTTCAGATAGCTAAAAATGTCTCAGGAAAACAATTTAAATGTGAAAAAGTTTTTTCCCTTTTCCTTGTGCAAGAGTTAAAAAAAAAAAAAAAAGCATACATGTATGTGTGTGTGTGTGTTCATGTAAAATTTAAAGGATCCATACCTTATTTGTGCCCTTGAAGCTGAAGCCTACAGGCAGCGGCTCAGTCTGCAGAACTCTTGATGCCAATCCTGGCTGTTCTCCATAATACAGCCAGGGCAAGTTAGACCTCCTGTAGGTGCAACACACAAACACAGTCCCACATTTTTTGCCTCAGCAAAATGCAAGCCATGACTATGAGCATTTTTACAAATTTCATAATTTCATCATTCTATATATGTGAGGTGTAATAAACATTTACATTTCATCAACCCCACATTCCTGTCTCTGAAAGGTTTTGGATCAACACAGACCAAAAAACAGCACTGCCAAAAGGATTCGAAGGATATTATTCCTCTTCCTTATCTCTACCTGGCTAGAGAAGCGGAAGTGAATTGCTCACATTGGGGTCATGAAGGGAAGGGACATGAGGTCACCCAGACAATAGACCATAGAACAATTCTGTCCCCTCATAAAAGGAAGAAAAGCTTAATTTTGGCAGTAAATTTCCCTTTCCTAGCAATTCATAAACTGATTGGCCATGAAATCTGCCATATTTTGCCACATTGCCAATAGAACTGGTTATCAAGTAACCATGACTCCTTCTCATGCTATTTGATATGCCAAAAGTAGAGGCTGTGAGGGTTCTGAGACATGTCACATGTGTTAATATCTTATGTGTGCCTGTATGTTTCATACAATGCCAAACAGTATAGCTAAAAAAAAATACAAATTATAAAATAAAAAAATCTTCAGAAACTTCAGCCCTGGGATGGCTAGTATGGCTAGAGAGCTCTCGGTTTTATTTGTAGAAGTAAGACGCCAAGAGTCAAAAATCTCAAGTAACATAGTATTTAATTAGCCCAAATCAATTGCTGCAAAAATAACCAAAAGGTTCACCAAAGAGGTTAACCCAAAAGGTGCTTTCCAACTGTTGCTTCTGAGCTTATATAGTCATTGCAATCCGGCTACTTTCCTGTGATTGTTTACCGCATCTTCCAGCATTTCAGTTTGCCAACTTTGTTTTCTAGATCACCAATTTAACCATAGATATGACTTCATCCTGCCACGATTATTTCCTAAGCCTTTTGGTACTTTCCAAGTTAACCCAGGTCATGCACTAGGCCAATTAGTCATTCACGGGGCCATCTTCAGAGATGGGATCTTTGGGGCTTTCCTGAGGTGCTTGTGCATTACAGTGAACTTTGTTATACAGCTTTTGTTATATTATATACATACTCCTGTGAGTCTGAATGGTTTACGCAAACACTGTTCAATTACTAAGTTTTAATTACTGTACATTTATAGTGTTGAATATTTTAATCAATTGAAAATAGAAACCTAATGCACATAATCAAGCAATGCTGATTTTTGCTGTATCGAATCAGTATCACCAGAATATCATACTGAAATTTTCATTGAGTTATTCCAAAAAAAAAAGTTCAAAAGGCAGCACTGAAACCAACACACAAATTAAAGTCATAGTGAGGAAAGGATTCATTCTGAAAAACTAAAATACATTTTTTTTTAAAGAATTGTGGTCTAGAAATAGAAGCTCTAATGTATCCTGCTGGTTTGTTGGAAAGACCCCAAAATGAGTCGGTAGATAAATTGCTGATTTTCATTCATGAAACGTGCTGTTTAGGAGCTCCATAGTAAAGGGTTCGCTCAGCAGTTTCATGAACGTTCTTTTAAGAACAAGCTCTAGATAGGAATTTCTATTGTCACTTTGGACAACTCTTATTGATAATATAAGATTCTTTGTGAATATAGCCTGTGGTGATACAAGACTACAAACCACAGAAAAAAACTGATTAGAAGAGTTTACAAACCTTAGAGATTACATAGAGAAATAAGCATCTCTTTTAAATGTTTTCTGCCAAATAACACCTACTTCCTGAAGCAACTGAAATTTTCAAGTGTCAAAGGCATGACCTGGGTCAAGTTAACCATATTATAGTTATCAGGCTATGAGGAGCATGGGCTGATAGACCATGGGAATTAAATATTGTAATTTACATTGTCAACCAAAATATTCATCTGGGCAAGTTTAATATCAGACATTAGTCTGATATTAAACTTGCCTAGAGGAATATTTTGAGAGATTGGGACTTCCATCCTAATGTCATGTTGAACAATGTGGTGATTTTAAACAGGGTGATCTGTGATCTTACCCCAGATGAGACTCCATATTGAGATATTATGTTTCCAACATCACTAAAAGTTGTTGTTATAAATTGGAGTCAGATAATTCAAAACAGATTTCAATCCTTGAGATTGCTTAATCCTGTGCATGTTCAATTGGGTTTACTTTGGGTACTCCGGTTTTCTCCCACTGTCAAAAAAACATGTAGGTAGGCAGACCGGCTACTCTAATTGTCCTTAAGTGTGAATGAATGTATGAATGTGTGTGAATGTGGCCTGCAATGGACTGGCATCCCTACAAAAGATGAAGAGAGGAGTCAGATATTGGTCTGTGACTATTTCCGTCATTAGATTTAGGAGAGTGGAGAATTAATTAATACACTTCCTGACTTAGTTCTACATTATAATCAGACATGCAGTGTGTTTGTATATGTGTGTACCAGTACGGGTTGCCCTGGTTGTTGCCCTGTGCAGCTGTCGCGCTATAGATGGTGTTGTAGAGGCCGCAGGCATCGTTGCTGATTGTGCTTGAGGAGTGCATGTTTAACACACACATGTTCCCCAGAGCCTGGCATGCTGTCTGATTAGTGAACAACTATAAGACAAGGGAAAACACAATGTCAACCCAGTCGTTAATACACAAGCAAACACATATGCAAAACTTATTTTAAAAGTGAATTTATCTCCATGTTTAAGAGACGAATTTGCATTTGTAAAACATGACCAGCAGCCATATTTATAAAGAAATCTGATCTAATTACCATGAGTCCTTGTAAGTGTCATTTAAAAGTTCCTGTTACTTTGGATGAGTGATTCCTGGATGAATATTGGCAGTGACTTGCTAATGTGGTAGCAATCAAAAAATGTTGAAAATGCTAAACAAAATCCCAACGCATCATGTCATATTAATATAACACACAAATGAACAAATGAAAATTAAACAGCTGGTGCTTTCATACATGACAGCAAACACCTACAGTATAAATGTTCATTTGTTTATTAACAGCATACGCCGATCAGCCATAACATTAAAATCCCTGACAGGTAAAGTGAATAACGCTGATTATCTCATTATAATGGCACCTATGAAGGGGTGGGATATATTAGGCAGCAAGTGAAATGTCAGTTCTCAAAGTTGATGTGTTGGAAGCAAGAAAAATAGGCAAGCATAAGGATCTGAGTGACTTTGACCATGACCAAATTGTTATGGCTAGATGATTGGGTCAGAGCATCTCCAAAATGACAGGACTCTCAGGAGGAGTGACCACCAAAAGTGGTCCAAGCAAGGACAACTCATGAACCAGCAACAGGGTCAAGGGCGCCCAAGGCCTAGCGCACTGGTCTGATCTCACAGAAGAACTACAGTAGCACAAATTTTTGAAAAAGTTAATGCTGGCTATGACAGAAAGGTGTCAGAACACACAGTGCATCGCAGCTGTATATGGGCCTGTGTAACTGCAGACCGGTTACTGCCCATGCTAAAACCTCTCCACTGCTGAAATCGCCTACAATGGTAATGTGAGCATCAGAAACGGACCATAGAGCAATGGAAGAAGGTGGCCTGGGCTGATGAATCATGTTTTCTTTTATATCATGTGTACAGCCAGCTGTGTGTGCATCATTTACCTGGGGAAGAGATGACACCAGGATGCACTATATAAAGAAGGCAAGCCGGCAGAGGCAATATGATAATCTGAGCATCTTCTGCTGGGAAACCTAGCATTCCTGGCATTCATGTGAATGTTACATTGACAAATACCACCTACCTAAACATTGTTGCAGACCAAGTACACTCCTCCACGGCAACAGTATTCCCTAATGGCATTGGTCTCTTTCAGCAAGATAATGCACCCTGCCTCAGGAATTGTTCAGGAATGGTTTGAACATGACAAATACATTTCAAAGCATTGACTTCGCCTCCAAATGCCCCAGATCACAATCTGATCAAGCATCTATGGGATGTGCTGGACAAACAAATCCAATCCATGGAGGCCCTACCTCGCAACTTACAAGACTTAAAGAATTTGCTGCTAATGTCTTGGTGCCAGATACCACAGCACACCTTGGTCTTATGAAGTCCATGCCTCGAGAGGTCAAAGCTGTTTTGGTGGCACAAGTGGGACCTATACAATATTATGCAGGTGGTTTGAATGTATATGATTGCAACAGTACACCACATCTTAAATAGATAGGTAGATAGCGATGACTTGAACATTTATTTTCTATGTATGTGTGAAACATAAAATCACAATTTCTTCAACAGTAGCAAGCGTCAAACGAACAACATAAGCAATGTATGAAATTAGATTTTTTTCAATTCTATCATTCTAGACAAATTAGGTATGACACAGTAAAGCGACAAAACCAAATGAGCGCCTCAAATGATTCTGTGTACCAATCCTATGGCACCTATGGGCCCTCAAATGATTCTGTGTACCAATCCTATGGCACCTATGGGCCATACCTGTCAACATTGGGTTTTGAAAATAAGGGCGATTTCCCACATTGGGCTTTGAATGTAAGGGTGATTTTCTGGGGTCCCTTCCTGGGCCTTCCCACCAGCTGTACCCCTTACAATTACTCAAAGGTGCACACAGTGAACTCTGAAATCATCTCTAGGCAACCACATGATTTAAAATATCAAAAAGAATTGGATTGACTAAGTCCTACAGTAACTAAATAACAATACAATTATATGGTCAGTCAGATACCTGGTTGAAGGTGAAATACTGTGAACAACCCCCCCCAATACATAAATGAAAACACAAGGGCATACAAATTCAGCACTTAGAGGTTTATTATGAATAGGTGGGAGAGAAAGGGTGAGTTCTACCTGGAGCCCTTTCAGCCATGCAAACAGTTAGTTATAGGGTTCTACATAGTACCATTAGGGAATAAACAGATTTAAAAAACAAACATGTGAAATCATTGATATGGTGAAGTTTTCTGCTAGCAGATCTTGATTTAAGATTTTGTAAGGTACATGCACCAAAACGTGGTGTTGGCATGTACCCCACCATTCCTGTTTTCATCTACTGTCCAGCTCTCAGCTCTATTAGCCAGCTCCTTTACATGAATGATGGTAGCCAGCTGAGAAGCCATCTGAGAGTCAATTTCTTTTTTCTTTCAATTTCTGCTCCACCTATGTAAAATCTGACTACATTGTTGACATCTTTTCCCCACTTGATGTAGCTGTTCTACATACTGCCACCTGTTTTACTGGTGTGGGTGTGTAGCAAGAACAAATCACTACAGTCTGATTTGTCCAGTTATGTAGGCCTATGATTCACAGGACATTCACAGGAAAATATAAAAATGGGAGGACGGTGTGAAAGAAGAATAAAATACGGAAGAAACCCGGAAAAAAACTGGAGTGCTGACATTTATGCTGTGGGCCCGTGCAAAATTGGAAGAAAATATTATAACTGGAGTTTCATCTTATACTGTCACATGCAACCTTTCATTAAATATGTAACAAGACATTACGAAGAAAAATAAAGATTGGAAGGAAGTAGACAAGATCGTTGGTGCCACTGGTGATTGTACATAGCTAATAGAGTTAGCTAGCTTTTGTAATCTGTGAACGTAGCTAGCACGAATCCTAACGCATAACATGAAAACCTTTAAACAAATGGCGTGTATAAGTCATATAGTGGGTTATTCAGCTATACAGTTTGGCTACTACTGTTTCTTGATAGAATTGAAAAAAGAGAACACTTGACACTGCATATCCACAAGTGATGAGGACTGATCAATAGAAAATCATATTCATTTGGGAACACTGAGAACATTTATTCATTTGACAGACTGTCTGATACACAAATATGATACAAATGAAGTAATGTTACGAAATCAGTTCTAAACTATTTAGCGGTACATTAGCTTTTTGGGGGTTTTTTAAACAATGAAGGCAGCAGGAAGGATGTGGTTATAAGCATGTAGAGATACAAGTATGGTCTGTTGTGTATGTGCGTGTACCTACCAGACATGCAGCTGCAGAAGAATACAGGAAGCTAGAGAACCAGGCAGAAGTAACAGCCAGTCCCTAAACCATAGAATAACAAACATTAATAAGTGACTTTAGAGATGACTGAGCTCTTGTACTTGTTCAGCAGTTAAAGCTCACAAAAAAAAAAAAAACGTTGCTTAAAGTTAAAAGTTAAAGTTGCTTACCAACTGAGGAAAATTGATTGTGGACACAACCGAAGTGGGCAGGTTGTTGGAAGGAAAACACATTCCTCCAGCCTATAATACATCAGTATTAAAAAAAAAAAAACTGTAACGTCAAGTCTTAAAAATGTTACATAAATAAAACATAAACAAAAAAACTTTAGCTGTTGCATGTACATTATTGTAGCTTTTACAATCCATCATTAAGTATACTGTACATTCATTTTCTCACCAGAATGTTGGAGCCACACACACATGACTGAGATGTGTTGATGAAGGATTCCTGACATCTCACACATCTAAACACACAAGACACACATGCTCTGATGCGCAGGCAAGGCAAAATAAATATATAATATACTGCATACAGAAAACAGAGAAAAAGAGAGAGAATGATTACCTGTTGCCTTTCATGTCTGGGGAAGAAAAAGCTGGATCTTTTTCATTACACATCTCACACAGGGCTTCTTGGAGAGGGGTGCCATTTACATTTCTTTCCACTGACAAAACAGACAGTAACAAATATTTAAGGGATAAAACATGACAGCGTGTGATGTTACGGTCATGGTCTAGGCCGTGCCTTCCATTTATTGCCTCTGATTTTCCATTTCCCTCTCCCCTGTTTCACCCGTCTGTCTCTCTCTCCCTCGTTTGTGCCTGCATGTTGTATGTGTTGGTGTTGTAGGCATGGGCGTGGCGCTTCTCTCACTTTCCCAGCGTCCTGATTGTGGAGCAGCCGGCACTGATATCCACCAACTCACAAACCACAACAGTATATATACACCCTAGCTTTCCATCCACTCATTGCCAGATCATTGCTTAGAATTGTACATTTTAAGTTTGTTGCTCTCATGTTATTGACTTTCTTCGTGCTTATTCACTAACCCGCTCTCTCTGTATCACAAGATTACACACCATCTGCATTTCTGGTCATCTTTCTGCTTGTAGACTATTATCTAGCCATGCTCAGAACCCCACCAGCATCTCTATTCTGCCTTGCTTCACCCTCCCGCCTTCTCTCCTTGCTCATCCAGTGGTAATGACTCTGTGCTCTCCCCGCAGTGACCTGGGTTTGATTCCCGGTGCGAGCTTTCCTCAGTTCTCTGTTCTCACCAGTCAAATTCTCGATACTTCTCCAAAGTTCACTCTGTTCCTCAGTCTATGTCCTGCAGTTTGGGTTATTCACAACAGAATGATCTAGACCCAGCATACACGATCCCCATCCACCAAGCCCTCGCCAATCGGGGTCCCTTCTTGGACAGCATGACCAACTCCTTTGGTAAGTTATTGAGAACCCCTGATCTCTGTCTGTCACATGTTGCTGAGATCAGTAACCAGGTAGAACGCATCTCCATGCACCATACCTAGCCCACACCAGAAACCAAGCCTAGTCAGCCTAGCCAGCCTGGGTGCATGTAACCCCTCCTACTTCTCCAGCACCCCTGCCTAGACAGCCTCACATACCAGAGCCAGGGCACTATGCTGGAGCCCTGGGGAAGTGCAGGGGTTCTTTCTTCAGTGCTCCTTGCTGTTTAAACAGCAACCATCAAACTGCTTCACAGAAAAATCCAATGTAGCTTAATTTATGGGGTTTCCAGAGGGAACACATTAGTGTGGGCTACAGTGGTATAGGAGAACCAACCTAATATTTATTCCCCTGTTGCTAGTTACACTGCAGAGATTAGAAAGGTCTTTGAGCACCCAGTCTGGGGTAAAGACACCACCAAGTGCATGCTCTACTAAGGTTCCTGGTAGATTTGGTTCCTGGTAGTATTGTTGAATATTCAGTAATATACTTCTGGAAGGACAAGTTGGCAGTGAGAGACGACTCCAACAGCCTGGATTCCCTAATTTCCCTGGCCAATAGGTTGCACCATCATCTCCAGGAGAGCCATAAAGAGAGAACTTGCTGCCCACCACCTCTTACCATTCCCTACTCTCTTTACCATCTTCCCAATTTAAGTTAATCTCCTTTCTTCATGCTCCTTTACGTTCTTGATCCATCCATAGCTAAGCTGTGATAAACCCCACACTGACTGGGAAGGTGGTCAGTTGGAGTTCTTCCTGTCATTCCTCATGTCTGCAATCAGCCCATCCACCTGTAGGAGTCACTGCCACCTCATCCGTCTCTGAACCTCCTGACTTGTCCACTACTCCCTCAAAATATCATGATCTGGGAGAGGTTTTCAGGAAGGAACGAGCCCTTTCTCTGCCCCCACATCGCCCTTATGATTGTGCTAATGATCGTCTTCCTGGAGCTTCATTACCTACCAGTCAGCTGCCCAACTTGTGCTGTCATGAGGTACCATGGAGAAATACATAATTTACTACCTTGCTGCCAGTATCATTCAACCATTTTGATCGTCATCTTCCCCAGCTGGTGCAGGATTCTTCTTTGTGGATAAAAAACAGCTCTCTGCACCTGTGCATTGATTTCAATGGCTTGAACATCACTGTAATAAAAAGTATTCTCTGCCCTGATCAACTCAGCATTAGAGCCACTTCTCGATGCCACTGTGTTCACCAAACTGGACTTAAAGATCACCTATCATCTGGTCAAGATACGGGAATGACATGAGAGGAAGAAAGCCCTTCCCATCCCCCTTGGCCTCTTCAGATATTTTGTAATGCCATTTGGCTTAACCAACATTCCCAGGATCTGGTGAATGATATCCTCAGAGACTTCCTCAACCGCTTTGTCTTTTTTAAACTTTGATGACATCCTCATCTTCTCCTGTAATCTAAGTGAAGACACCTTCCATGTCTGCCAAGCACTACAAAGGCTCCTACAGAACAAATTATTTGTTAAAGCAGAAAAATGGGAGTTCCATATCATCAATTTTCTTTAGTTACATCATTGAAAGCAGGCACGTAAAGACAGATCCTGAGAAGATTCATGCAGTGGCAGAGTGGCTAAAACCTACTTCCCTCTAGCAGCTTTAGTGGTTTCTGGGCTTTGGCAATTTCTACCGCCACTTCATCAATGACTACAGTCAGGTGGCAGCATCCCTTACCCAGCTCATCTTTCCTTTCACCCTCTTCTTCTGGACCACCACGGAACTCAAGAGTAGCTTCACCTCTGCTCCTGTCTTGGTTCAGCCTGACCCATCAAACCAGTTCATAGTGGAGGTGGATGCGTCTAACCCTGGGCTGGGGGTGATCCTTTCCCAATAGTCCATCCCGGACCAAAAACCCCAACCTTGCTCCTACTTCTTTCACTGCCTATCCCTCGCTGAACACAACTACGACACTGGAAATAATGAGTTGTTTTGTCAATCTCTCCAGATCCTCCACAATCCTAGGTCCTCTCTTGTAGACTCTCGTCTTCAGCTCACTGCACGGGTTTTCAATGGGGTTTAGGTCGGAGACTGGGATGGCTATGTCAAAAGCTTGATTCTGTTGTCTTTCAACCATTTTTGCCAAAAGATCCAACCACAAACTATCTGTAGATTCGTGGCAGAGGAGAATAGATCTTGGTACTCCATGCACAATATTTACAGCTCCTTTATATACTTAGGTGGATACAGATTTCTGTCTTTCTTTGCCATTTCTGGGTTTGCTTTGGAAGTACTTAGGTAATCACATAATAAGATGAGTCTTCATGTAATAAACTGTTACCACCTATCTTCCTTTGTACATGCTACATATAACTTATCTGGAACATGACATGTCAGAATAGAATGCCCTCAGTACAGAGTACAACTTCCAGTAAACAAGAGCCTGCAAAAAATAGATTAGAACAAATGAGAACTCAAAAATAATCAATCCAAATAATTCCACACACATAATCTTGTAAATGTGTCTATGGCCATGTCTGAACCTCCTGACAGAGACAACCAAATATTGGGTTGAAATACCCTGGTACATTTACATTTGTGTTATACATTGGAATTATATGTCATGAATCTACACAAAAGAGAACAAATATTACAGGTAGAAAAAATAATATACCCATAACACCGTAGTAGCTCCTCTTTCCTTTTTGGCAGTCAGATTTGCATCATTAATTGTAAAATAAGTCCAGACCACTGTCATTTCATGCCATCTCTTCATTAGCATGACAGCATACATTAAGCTTACATTACATAGTATGTCATGTTATAAGTCATTGCGCACGCTATCAGACCGAAACCATATCAATACAATGCTGATGCAACCTTTATTATTATTATTATTTATACAGTTGCTATAAAAAGTTTTAAAAAACTCACCAAGAACACTGCCTCCAGGACACTGGCACTTCCCATCCTCCCCCAGTCCACCTGGACATCTGATACATTCATATCCATCCTGTGTAACACCCTACCAAACAATGTGACAATTGTGTTCATTGTATGCTAAAAAAGTGTATGCTAAAAAAACTAGTCAAGGAGTTTTCAGTTTCAGTCCTGGCACTATTCTCAACATTACATGGTTGGGAAATCTCTGTATCAAAGAGAAATATAATGTGTGATTGATTGTGATGAATGTCATACGGTGCATAGTTTGTCTCTGCGATGATAACACTCACATTTTGCTACATAAAGATCACAAATGACTTACCGTGGGTCCAGTGTAAAGGCTTCCAAAACACCACTATTCATTACATACAGATTTATTTGATAATTGGCATCCCCTCAGAAGTTACCAACAAAGTTTTAGGCATTTATAAAGGCAACAGGAAGACATACAAATTACTGGAGAATATTAATATCACAATCAAAATATAAGCTACAAGCCTCCACTAGGTTGATCATTTATATGTGTCCTTCTTTGGTGCACTTTGATTTCATGAATTTACTGGATTCCCGGCTATACTTTGTTGTGGGAAAAAATGGTTCCTGAAACTTACAAAAGCCTACCCGTCAGTAACAGTGATTTAAATCTAAATGAACAGAAATCAAAATATTTTGTTAAAATTTCAGTAGAAAAGACAACTCTCAGGTGTCGCTTGGTAGCAGGAACAGCAGGCTTAAATGCATCAGCAATGCAGCAACAATGAAAGTTTTACTTCCTCATTTGTTGTCCTATGTAAAGCACCCCAGGCCTACATGAGGCCACTTATCTCTTTTTACGTCTCCATTTTCTCATTTCTACCTGCTCTATGTGCTCTTAGTTTTACAACTATCTTTGATAAGTTTTCCACAGTTTTTAAATGCCCTTATAATTCTTCATATTTTGCTTCAATTGAAAAAGATATATGATTGTCCCCTTATGAAGGCCACCCAGAGGTACATGGTTCTCAACAATTTTCCATCACAGCTTTCAAACATGACTATACGATATACTCCCAGTTGTAGATTGGCCCTGCTGTAACTTATCAGTGACTTATAAAGCCTGATATGAAGGGGGATAATGTGTGTTGGACACATGCTCTTTCTATGCTCTTTCTTGTACATAAACTTAAAAAAAGGTATGCATCACAACATGTAGTTTTGCTGAGGCATGGTGTCTTTAAAGCAGAGTTACCATATTATTACTAGAGATTTTTATTCAACATTTGCTAAATGACA
>JAQQZR010000019.1:5350961-5361073 GCA_030068235.1 Notoglanidium macrostoma
AATATAAAACTGGTGTTGTTTTCCAATTACTTGTTATAGCAAGTAAAACAAAGGAATGCATAGACATAGCATGTAGTATAATGTTAAGCTATCACAATATCAGTTATATTTTCTTTTTGCCCAGGCCTAATATGTACTGTTCTGCATTTGTGCATGGTGCTTGTTTAGATACCACACAATGTCATTTCCCTTACAAGACAATTAACTGTCCATCACACCTACTAAACTAGGTAATTAAATGATAAGAAAAAAATGATAATATAATGAAAATCCAGAACCAAAATGGATAAATTCTGACACTGCTCCCTGGACTTTTGGCTCTGCATGGAAAGGGACTTGGTTGTTTCAGGTGTATTAATGCAATTGTGCTTGACACTGGTGTTTTAGGACCAGTGCTGTGCTCTTTGCTTGAGCTCATACCGGTTTGGTGTCTGTGCACTTTTGGCAGTTAATGTATCCTCCATTGCTGTTCAGGACCTTGAAACCCGTCTGACACTCACAGCTGAAACCTGTTGTAGAGAGTACATAACATTACATGTTGCAATATATTGACAAAAATAACAGATTATTTAGAGTAACTAGTGTTGCCAAATTGCTGACGTTGTTTATAAATCTGGTGAATTTTTAGACGCATTTAGCAACTTTATTTTTAAAAAGCGGCTGGTGACAAATGTAGCATCTTTGAGCAGACTTTAGCGACTGTCCTGCACTCGATATGGCCTTTCAATTCACATTACAGCTGCTGGTTATACAAGTTGAGAGAGCAGGCTCAGTCTACTCACCACCAGCGCTTAAACCCTGACTGAGTTGCACTTTTGCATTATTCCTACAACTAATCACTGATCAGCATTATTTCCAGTGACCAATCACTGATCACCTGTCGTGGCGAATTGATACCAAATCGAAAAGTTCTAAGAAATTACCAAGAGTCAAAAGTTATAATGATGAAATGTTTAATTAGTCCAAGAAAGTATAGTCACACGCGGAAAATTACCGGGAGAGAAAGGGCGGCCCCCTTTTCAGATTTTTCAAGGTTTTTATAGCCTCCTATGCTTACAGCAATCTGATGTATATATATGCATCTTTTCTTAGATCAAAACACGACCTGTCATTATCATCATCTTATGACCTTATATGGGCATGAATCGTCTCGGGCGACCCTGCTCCATCGCAATCATTTTCCGAGAGCAATGCTACACCTGTTTAATGGGGACAGTGCGTACACACAGAGCTATAGGGAGGGGGTCGCCTGCACATCAGATGCACACACACACACACACACACACACACACACACACACACACACACACACACACACACACATATGGACACTCTCTACGTCTTGTTTTAGCCTTGCTTGCCTAGGGCCCGTCTCGTATTCAAATCAGAGACGTCTCATATTTTAATCAGTTTTCACACGTACATTCAGTTTTCACACGTAATAAGTAACACTTACATACATACAAATAAATTTCTGACACATTTTGTTCTAATTTGCCTTCACACACCACTGATCCCAACAATCAATCACTAATCACCATTGTGTTTCCCACCTGTACAATACTTTGTTTTTAAATTCTATTATTGGCTATACTTACAAATAATAAAAGCGAGTTATTCAATCTCTAATCATTTTCTTCATGTTTATTTCTGAACCACTCACTAAATTGCTTCATTTTGTCTGTGTTCTTGATAGAAATTCAAATTTTTTTTCTAAAATATGTAAATAGTTAGTTTGGTGAAATGACCAAAGATGGCAATGAGAAATACCTTATAATGTAGTTTCTATTCCGATTTTATTTTATTTTATTCTATTGTCTTCAGAAAATCTGAAATCTTCATCTTTGATATTCAAATTAGTCTCTTGCGTCATATGGTGTCTACTAGCGACTTCTTAACGCGCATTGTCTACTTCCCCCTGAAAAGAGATGTCAACACTGTGTCTATCATAAGGTTAAATTCCAATTTTTAACAAAAAAAAAGTATCCGTGTGTATTTCTTTCCCCGTATAAATTAGATTATTACGGTTATACTTCAGTTAGCTAACGCTACTATTACTAGCAAAGCAAATAAATGTAAATTATCCACCAAATCAGCAAATAGCTACCGTACCTAGCAAGCACCACTGACTGAGACTGAATCCCAACTTGCGACCTGTCAGATAAATAGTACACTAACTAGGCTGCAGACGCTATTACGTCATATTCTACTTTTTGTACTTCTACAAGGAGTTGGAGTTATTCTGGGCTGAACCTCAGAAAAGAGTAAGTGTAGCATCGCTAGCTGGTGTTACCTGATTTACTGCCGACTTGGTTCGGGCCACATTTCACACAAGTCAAGCTCGAAATGTCAAAATAATTTTGGAGCCCACAATCTGACGGTCGCGAAAAAGAAACGGAAAACTGTTGGCTATAAACTGGATTTGAATTTAATAGGAAAACGCAAAAGTATCCGTAAAGCAGCTGTGGTAAGTTTAGCGTCCCCGTCGCCATGGTGCAGAAATCACAGGCGGAAATCGCATGAGTAAGCCCCGCCTCTTCCTGTCTAGGCAAAGCCCTTACGCCACACTTCAAAAGTTACAAGCGAAGCACTGATCACCTTTCCTGTCGCGAGCTCGTGCAGGAGTCCTGGCGTGGTGACTGTGTACACGGGAATGGTGTTTTTTTCCCCCTCAGTTCCTTCGCTAATTATTACGAATAAATTAGTCTCGTCTTTCACGAAAACGTGAAAGGTAAGTTAAGTTATTTCAACAAACGATATGATTTTTTTTCCCTTCGTTGGACTACTGCTTCTTTTTGAACTCCCCTGAAGGCGAAGGAAGAAAAAGCGCGGGAGTTGTGAGATCTGAGGCGTTGGGCTTTTTTTTTTGTGTGTGTGTCTCGAGGCATTTAATCAAGACTGGGCTTTTGTGACGTTTACACCAGCTGTTGAGATATTTATGTCGAATTACTTACATGTATGTGCTTTGTGTTTTGTCTTCTCTTAGCCAGGCAGGCATGGCAGTAGTTCTGCGTTTGCAGGGTCTGAATATTGAAGCAGGGCCTGAAGACATTCGCAGGTTCTTTCATGGCTTACCCATTCCTGCAGGATGTGTCCATATCACTGGGGGCAAGCTGGGTGAAGCTTTTATTATATTCAATACAGCGAGAGCTGGACAGTTGGCCATGCTGCATTCTGGAAAACAACTCCGAGGGTCGGCTGTTACCCTCCGTGAAAGCAGCATGGCCGAATTTAAGCACAAAATGGAGTTAAAGTTGAGGAAAAGGAAATGTGCTCCAGTGGTAAGTGAACCCGTGCCTGAGACAACAAGCACAACAGGACGTTGCACCAATTTACCGCCAAGTCTAATGGCTGCCATCCAAGGACTGCAATCTAACATCCAAATGAACAAAGTCCAGTCACCACCAGTTAGTCGCCCTCAATTAACGAATATACCCAATTCGGGTAAGGACGCGATCAAAAAGAGTCTGGTAGCAGACCAGACACCACCTGTTAATCAGGTAAGGGTTACAGAACCAATGAGACGACATGTAGAGGAGCAACAGGGGGAAGCAAGAGAGGTCAGCTCCTGCAAGCCGGGTTATCTTCGGCTCTACGGATTTCCAAGTACAATCACCAAAGAGGAAGTCTGCTGGTTCCTTGAAGGACTCAAAGTCGTGGATGTAATAACCGATACTTTACAAGGGCCTGACAGGTGTTGTCTAGTGAAGATGGCTAGTTTTAAAGAGGCTGAGGAGGGTCTGAAATACAGCTGTAGTAGCCCAAATGACTTCCATATTGAGGTCAGACTGGCCCATGAGAGACTGTGGGAAAATGCCGCGGAGCATCATGAAAATTCCCCATGTTCCACATTCCCAGAGCAGGACAGATTCTCTCCAGACAGGCGTTCAAACAGGAATTCTCCAGTTCAGCGGCCCTGCTCATCTTGGGGATCACCAAAACGGCACTGCTCTAGCTCTCCGTCTTTTGATACCGAGTACTGCGTCATGGTGAAGAACCTTCCTAAAACTATTACCAAGACCGAGATAAGGGTTCTGTTTTCATTGCCCAACATACCAAACAATAAAATCTTGCACCTACTAAACAAGTGGAGTGAAAGAACATCTACCGCCTTTATAATATTTACAAAGCCAGAGGACTATACCTTAGCCATAAACATGAATGGCAGTGTTGTCGGCTCACAAGTAATTGATGTCTCATCCATTACTAATGAAAAAATGAAGGACTTGATGCGTCAAAGCAGGTTTACTGAATCGGAAAGGTCACAGTCTTGCAGCACTCAAACTCCGCCTGTCCTGTCTTGCATTTACGCACGGAATTTTCCTGCTGCTGTGAGGAAGGCAGAAGTGAAGGACTTTTTCAGTGTGTATAACATCAGTGAAGAGGATATCGAGTTGCTTAAGGATAAAAACGGCAACAAGATTGGTGAGGCTGTTATTCAGTTTAGATGCGAGGAGCGTGCCAGAGAGGCTCACCGTCTACATGGAGAGCGCTTCAGGCAAGAACAAATTCTACTTACTTGTATTTCACCACAACAAATGAAGGACATCTTGAACAAAGCTAGGTGAACTCCCGTTGTGTATTGCTTGCTTACATTAAGGGGAAATGAGGTGTAACTTAAAATATTCCCCAAAATATGAAGGATGGTGGAAATCCTCAAGTCATTCTGTTCTTTATGCATGACAGGAAACACTGATTACCAACAAAAATCAGGGGGACTATTCCAGTATTAAAGAATGTACAAAATGCACTTTGTATGGATTGTAACAATCTTTTGGTACATCTGAAATCTTTAGTGATTACTGATATTTCTCTAGCATCATGTGATGTAACATTTCACAACTGCTATTGAAAAGGTAATCAATATGCTTGTATATTGCACAATTGTTTACACAATAAACCAAGTGTCTTACCATCACTGTCTGTGGAATTTCTCTCTGCAAGTAATGGTCATTTGGGCATGCAGGTCACGAGTGGACATGACTACTAAAGGTTATCTGAAAAGTCAGGAACCAATGAAAGTACCAGAAAGCCCCATTTTAATGCCATTTTTCACCTGTAAGGGAAAACATTTAAATAAGTGTATATGAATACATCACATGACATTTCAAACACCCTGTGGCAAAATTGTTCTTATTCTGAAAGAGCTGTTTAAGTAATCAAGAACTTAATCAATCACTTAAGATGTCCCCCAATATTCAGCTAGACTTAACATTCATTTATGTTTACTCATTGGGCTGTGTAAGAAAACCCTGTGGCTGAAGGCACAATTTAAGCACCAGTGACCGAGGAATAACCAGAGATGTAGCTTCCTCACTCAACACAGTCATCTCATCAGAGAAGATACCAACAAAAAAATAAGGTCAAGCAAATGCAAAAATGTGTATGAATGCGGCAAGAGCGGCTGCTGAAGCGGCTCCGGTTCAAAAGTGTGAACAAGAAAAAATGATGTTCGTGCAATCTATGGTTCAACTGATTGCAAAACATGTTAAGTCAATGGAAGTCCCTCACTAGTAAAAATGACATCTGGCTGTGTACCACGTGGAACTGTTTTTTGTACTGTGTTAGTTCTGGTTTCCTTTTGAACCTCTTGTCCTTTTCTTTGCTTCCTCATAATTATAAAAAGATGTGACAGCCATTTAGAGGGTGTAGAACTGAGTGAGTTGCTGTCGCTCAGCATTTTTCATTTATAATGCCTTTTCAGCTTAGTATTAAGCAAGGGTCTCACAAAGAGTGTAGCTTTCGATTTATTAGATTTAAGACATATAGCTCCTTTACTCCTACATCTTGTCCAAAAGCAGTGCCATCTTTTTGATACTTGCCCTTTTGATATTTTTAATTGTTGGAAGACCTTAGTATATATTTCTAACTCTCAGAATAAATTGAAGCCTCATTTGAGTTGATTAATTAAAAATCTAAATATGATGTCCGGACAGTAGAACTTTGTTTTTACGGCTTCTCTGGTGACAGCTGATGCTTATATTTCAGGTGATGTTCAGTTGAGGCAGGATACAGCTGAGCTTGGCCTGGCACGGCAGCTTGGTGGTGCCAGCATCTGAACTCGCAACATTCAGACTGATGGGAAAGCACCATAACCATTAACAGCTCCATTTGAAATGCATGATCTTGAAATCTGTTTCATGAAGCCGACCTTGAACATTCATTTCCACACCTGAGATTTTATAAACCATCGAAACCATTTTGTGGCTTAAATCTCAAAATGGCTGATATAACTTAAGGAACAATATAAAAACTATCAAGAAACAAAAACAGCCAGCCTTAAACACAAGTTATTTTTTACTTTTTATTGAAATCAGTGTACAAAACATTTCTAGAACTCCTGCTCCAATCATTAGGATCAACATTCATTAGAATGCTTCAATCGTTAGGATTAACAAATCACTTAAGTCAGAACAACGCAGATGTATTTTTAAACATGTCCTGCAAAGAGCAGGTTTTCATCTTCAACTTAAATGATTACATGAAAAAAGGTCATACTGAAAAGTACATTAAAACAGTAGCCACGTAAAGAATATAATGGACAGGCTGCTCAGTTATAGAATCTTGACGGTCCTGCAAAAGAGAGATGAAACCATGTTGATTGCATTTATTTTGAACGACTAACTGCTGATGTTTATTTCTCATGTAATTCTCAAACTATAACAACTTCTAAGTGTATGAGCAGTTGAGTGACATTCATGTTGATTGAGCACCTGACATACTGCTGGGGAATCTGTCGGAGCCCAGTGTCAGGCGGGAAGAATTCACATTAGATCCCTGGAAAACATTGGAATTAACACACTTAGAACAAAGGTCAACAGGAACTCTAAACTGCTGTGCAAAGTTAGCCATACAAGTTGCTAAATATTTAAGCATTGCCACATGTATTCCTACCAATAATGCAACGCAACATGCAAACTGATTAAATGATACTGTTTGTATGTATATTAAAGGAGCTTCTGAAAATACACATGAAATTTCAAACATGCACACCATTAAAAGCAGACGCAACAATAAGCAATAGGTAAAGCAAGCAATAAAAAAAACTGAGTTCAGACTACTATTGTGCCATGATGTAACGTATTTGGCTCTGTAAAGTCTACCTACCAACCAAAATGCATTTTCTTGGGTAGAATTAAGAACAAATAATTTTAAAGAAACCGGAGAGAAATCTCACAATTTGGATCCCTATAAAAGACTTGAAGACTTGTTCCTTTCAAAATGCACAGAATGCTTTAATGTCACCAGAAAGTTAACCTAGACTATTATGCAAATATGCAATACAGTTCTGCTGTATTTTCAGGAATTTTTGTTCTCTCCACCAAGGTGGTTATGTTTTCTGTTCAGTTCGTCTGTAAGCAGGACTGCAGGAAACTTGAGTGGAGTTGAAGGGTCTAGCATGGGCCAAGGAAGAACCCATTACATTTTGGAGCGGATCTGAGTCTCAGGGCAGATCCACATATTTATTTTCACTTTCGTTAACGTTATGAGATCCAGCACTCAACAATGCTATACCTCTTAATATCCAGTAGATGACAGTAAATTTCAATAGTGACTAAACAGAGAGGGGGTATGCACTGGCATCACTGTCCCACAAGAACATGTCCCCTCAGTTGGACTGAGTGGCAAAACCAAGTAGCTGCCTTTAGTAGGAGAAACAGCACAACCAGGAGTAATGCCTGGTTAAACAAAGGCAGTTGATCTCGTCAATGATCCTTATTTTGTGTTTTCTTGGCTTTCAAGCTGAACGCTAATGGTGCCACTCAGTGGGTGTAACCGCAGTGACTTGCATTTATGATGTCATGTGCATACCCTAAAATGATGTACTACAGGAAAATAGTTTATGGAGTATGAAGTCTCCAAAAGAAGAGAAACTGCAGCACCAGAGAAACCTCCATACTCAACACTTGATTTATGTATTTTGCAGGTGAGCTGATATAAATTCTCAGATGATGAGCTTTTTTTTGTGAGGTTATTTCACAGAGTTTAAGGATTAATTGTTTTCACTCTGTTATCAAAGATTAAAGCTATTATGGAGTGTAGGCATTCATGTGCTACTGACCCATCGAGACTTTTATTGTTGATAAGCGAACCTAATGGTGGGAAGCCTGTACCTGATGATAATTTCTAACCCCCTCTACAATTTTCAGGGGGGAATAGTACTGTGGGGGCAAATTAGAACAAGTTGTACCAGAATTTTGTTTGTGTGTGTCAATGTGATAGTTCATCACAGGGGGTCATAAGGGTCAAGCAGAAGTGTGAAAATTGGTTAAGGAAGGAGACATAACCAGACAGGTTTACAAGACGCGACAAAAGGTCAAACAGAAGTGAAAAATTGGTTGAAGCAGGAAACATATTTGAAACCAGTCAGATTTCCTAGACACGACGAGCTAAAATAAGTACCACATGCGAGGTCGACACCTTATGTATGTGCGTGAATGTGTGTGTGTTAAATAATATGCCGCTCGCTTCCCCTCCCCTTGCGGTGAGTCTATGCGGACACGCATTGACACACGGCGAGAGCGCTTAAAAGCAATGCTTTAGTATATAATCCAAGCATGAATAATAATAAAATTGATGAGACATGTAATAGTCTCAGGAGGATGTAGATAGTACCTGAACATCTATTAATGTGATGCACTGAAAGTGTGGGTCATAAAAGGTGACAGTGCTCCGTCTGAAAATCACATGACCAAAGCTTGGAGGGCCCTAATTATAGACTAAACCTAAGGTGAAGGGGGGCCTTGCCCCGTTTACTAAGGGATGCAGAGTATTTCTCGGAAAGTGATCACGACAGAGCAGGGTCACCTGAAATGAGTCACACCCCTAAGAGGTGAGGAAAATGGTAATGACGTACATCTAGCCCAGTATAAATACCCAATACCCATCTGTATGTTACTGTGCTTTCTTGGACTAATTAAACATTTTATCATTATAATTTTGACTCTTGGTAATTTTGTATACTTTCCGGATTTGGTCCCAATTTGCCATAACAGTACCTATTTCACTAACACCAAGTCCCCATTTGACTGACACGGCAACCCAACCCCAAGTACTCCAGTTGAGTTTGTTACCGAGGAGATGGTCCTGAGACGGTACTCCATCAAGACGTCTGTGAGCTTCTGTGTAATCTTCAGCACGATCTGAGCATCATCTTCACACTCAATGCGGAATGTGTCCTAAAACAAACAAAACTGAATAAATCTCACTGCCAAAGTGTGCAACTGCTGGGTTTTTGACAAGAGTGGAATTAAACCTGCAAATTTACGTTGTAAACTAAAGTAGCAGTACTTAACACAGGCTTTAACTGCAACATGCAATGCAAATAACCTTTCAATATTCAGAAGAAAACATAGACCTATACCAAACATCTGAGAAGTGTTGAGAGGGTGTTGTTGGAATCTGGGCCTTTGGATCTCATCATCATTCTATCGTTGCTATTCATGGGCAGATCATCAGGGTAACCTCTGCCCATGTCTTCATTTCGTGGGTCCATTCCAAATCCGTCTAAGCCCATGTGCATGGATCTGCTATTGGGTAAATGCTGCATGCTATCTGGACCTCCCATCATCCTGTCTGGTCCTGGTTTGGAAATAAGGTCTTGCTGTTAGATAGCAATATCCAACATATACGATCTGCACTAATATCCATAACTGCTTAATTTTTCCTGGCTTGTGGAGACTTGCAACTGCTTGAGCTGAAATTTATTCCACATTTACTATATAGATCGCTGACCAAGTATAGGAAAAAAGTAAGGTGTTGGACCGCCACAGGGTGCCAGAACAGCAACAATGTGCCTTGGCATGGATTTTACAAGTCTTTGGGAATGGATGGACAGATTACCAGTCCTCCAAAAATATTCCTTAAATTGGTGTTTTGATGAAGGTGCGATAGTGTGCAGTCTAACACGTCACTACAAAATTTCCCATAGGCGTTCAGCTGAGACGAGGTGATTATAAAGGCCATAGTTTATGATTTACATTTTAAATCAATGAGCCCTTATGCCTTGTGAATCTGGTCATTCTGGAAGAGATCATTTCCATCATATGATAAAGGGAATCTCTCAGAGGAACCCTATATAGTTTTGGAGAAGCGCGGTCAAAATAAACTTG
>JAQQZR010000019.1:5410211-5435206 GCA_030068235.1 Notoglanidium macrostoma
AAAGGCACCCTGGGTGACCCGGGGATCGAACCCAGGACCTTCTTGCTGCGAGGCGACAGTGCTAACCACCACACCACCGTGCCGCCCACGTTCATAGAATAACATAATTCAATTCATAGAGTTTCATGGTTATGCTTGGACTTACCATAAATACTTTGTAGCACTGAACTTTTCTTTGCTGTAGCTTTAGCAGGAGGTGACTGCGCTCTTGAAACGGATTTCTGGCGAGTGTTATCGATGTGGAGCGGTCGCTCCCATAAAAACTCAATCAGAAGGGCAGTCACTTCTGCAGGCTCAGGCCTTTTCACGTTTCCACACAACAGGTCTTTCAGGCGTCTCCGAGCACAGAACCTGGACAACAGCGTTTGGAAAATGAGAATAAGTCTATAAATTTATATCCTGTTAAAAGTGAATCTCGGCTCTACTGGAAGCATTCTTAAAAAGGGAAATTACATCAGTTTGCATGTTGGCATGCCAACGCGCAGCCCATAATAAGTGTAGTAACAGTTTCAACGTAACGAACTATTGCTGGAAATATCATTTTAAGCAGCGAACACAGACAAGGTGTTACAAACAGTGCTAAATATTAGCGCTCTCGGAACGCTGCTTGTCTAATAAAATTAGTGCACCAGAACTAACTGTTGTATAATCTGGATTTAAAAGCACCTATTGAGCTGGCATTCCTGGCATTCTCTGGAGTGTAGGGGCATTGTAAGAAAGACATCTTCCACTGGCTGACCTGTGACTGATCCTGGGAACTGACACCGAGCCTGCCTCGGCTGAGTGAACCGCCAAGGATGGACTGTACTTTGTGTTTCTCGAGATCAGCAAGACACAGCGGAGCGAAACCATTTAGAGCTTTAAATGACATGAGCGGGACTTCATAGTTTCAAATTCTACTCAGAGTTTGCATGACAGACTTCTGCTTTTCACTAATGGCGTAGTCTTAAATGTATTTTTAACTCGTCGAATTGGTGATATTGCAAAATATGGAGGAAAAAGTAAAGACTGAACTAAATCCATCACACTGATAATGCAGCAACGTTGGATGTTGTCTACCCATTTTCAATACATTTTTCCCGAGCCGTCAAGATCAGGTCTACAGACATCAGACATCACCAGGCGTTTTTACTTTTACATTCATGTCCATACCAGGTTCAGTCGCAATGCGGGCCTTAACTGGAAACGTGCGCGTTGTAGTCGGCGTCGATTCCGGTTCAGCGGCGCAAAAGGTCACCCAGACAATGCTACTGTCTGCACATTAAAGCTAATGTAGATGTGGCAACTTTGTGTCTGAGCTGTTAAAATCAAAAGCAGCTCTGGTACTCAATTAGGAAACACTGAGTTTACAGCCTTACAAATTCATACATTATCAGTTCAAGCATGCAGAGCTCCACATGTATGATGCGTATGTCCATCATACCCTGAGGTTCTACACCTAATCAATAGTAAATGTCTTATAGGATGCTGAAACACTGACGGACAGGCTGCATTTTTTTTTTTTGGCCCATGAACAATGAAAACGTCTGAATGAAATTTCAGCTGTTTATGGCGCAATAGTCAAAACGACTTAATAGCATGGTACACAGTTTACCGCAACATCCCTAGTGTTCATCAAAGAAACCCAGCTTTTTTTAAGAGTGCATGTGTGTTTTTGGGTTATTAAGGGAGTCTCTGTAACCCATTATTTTGATAAAGCCATTAGCAAAGTACAGCTTAGCTCAGCAGCATGAACTTTTAGCCACTCTTAACCAAACTATACTCCACACACACACACACACACACACACACACACACACACACACACACACACACGACATGCCAAGCCAAAACCTCCCCCAGTGAAGTGTTAGTGTGCAGGTGGGCAGGGTGCCAGACCACAGTTGGAGCGGCCACATGTGGGCGACATCTGGGCACTAACATTATACCCACCGTCTCCATCCAGTGTTATTTTTCTCTGTTAGATCTTTCAACTGTCATTGTTTAACTTTCATTAAAGTTTATAGACATTGTATATAAACAAATATGGAAATAAAAAAGTTAGTACCTCCTCCATGCTGTCTGTATCACTCTGGCGGCTTGATTCCTTCTGTGCAGACTCTTTCTTCTGTGCTCCGTCTCTTTTTCCATCCGTTTTCCTTTTTCGCACCAACTTTTCTCTCTTTCTCTTTCTGAAACCCTTCCTGCTTCCCTCTCAGTCCTCGAGCACGTTTCCTCCTCGTTCTCAGTCTTACGCTCCTTCTCTCTTTTGGGCCTAGACGGCTTCTCCTTCTCTCCCTCAGCCCGTGGCTCCCTCGTTCTGCTCTTCTCCCGTCCTGCCTGGACTGGAGCGGAGACGATGCTGCTGGATTGACTGACAGCTGCAGGAGGTGACGCCACAGCTGGATGGCTTGTATTGGATTCGGGTTTAGAGTTGCTTTCTGTTTCGGATAATGGCAGAAAATAATTCGAACAAGAACATCTTTTGGGAATACTACACCAGAGCTTTACCAATTTCAATAGACTAATATAACACATCAAACACATCTTGTTACACACAAATAATGCATCTCATTCAACAGGCAAAGGACCAATTAAGGATTATTACATAATAAATGAGTTCAAAATGAAATATCAATCGAAACTGAGATGTTCTTGCTGCAATAGCCTGTAATACCTGAACATGTGACACGGTATAATCAAAGAAGCACAACCTGGAGTGCGACCTGAAGTCCTGGGTCTCGAATGAGCAGGGTGTGTGTGTCTTGCACTGCCTGGCCTGCTGGAACCTGCTGGAGAACGACGCTCCGGCCTGGATATACAATCCTCAGTCTCGTACACACCGCTCACACACACATCTGTCCCTGTGTTGGATCTGATGGGGCTCCGAGGGGTCATGGGCAGGTTTAAAGAAGCCAGCTGAGAGGTGGCTGGAGTTTCCGCGCCGTGCTCTAAAAGAAACCAGGTTTCAAATATTAATATGGTTACGTATACAGTAACAAGGCTGAATATATTTTGAGAAAAATGTGTCTCATGAACTCACCTGGCTCTTTTGGCTTTTTTCTCTCAGTCCTGTCATGTGATTGGCCATGGTGCGCCTTTGATGATTTTCGATGTTTGTGACCTTTAGGCTTCATGTCTTTAATCTCGCCTCTGAGTTCAGAAGCAGCCAACGGCAGCCTCTCGCTACCGACTTGGACCAACGAGTTCTGATAAAGCTGCGCTCCGGCCATAGACAGCTGCTGCTCGGCCTCACGCCTGCGCTCCTCTTCCCTCTTCCTACGAATACACGGGAACATCAGATCAATGTTCACAAAATAAATAAGAGAAAAAAAATGTCTTAATAAAGAGACAGTATATTGAAGCCTATGTTTCTGAAAACATTAATTAAGAGTTTCTTAAATTATGGCTTACAATACCCCAGCACTATTGAATTCTCGATTCTGATTGGTCAGAAGCTGTTAACAAATTTTCTTTAACAGCAGCTGATCATATTTTCACCTGTAAATCAAATTCTATTAATTCCCTTTCACTCATTAATACATTACAGTTTCTATATTCTATACAGCTCATTCGCAGGGACTAGGATAGTGAACAACACAATCGATTGCTAGTTATAAACAAAACAAACAACACAACAAAGCGTTAACAAGGAAAACTGATATTTCTTTAACGATATTTAACATATATGGACATTTTCCATCAAGGAAAAGTCTTGAAATATTTTTTTTTTTTTTTATTATTAACCACAAAACAAAAAAAAAAAAAAAAAAAAAAAAAAAAAAAACAGGGACGGTGAGGGAGCGACTGTATATATCTGTGATAACAGAAACGAACATTAAATGTAACTACAAAATGGTTAAAAAATAGGATGTTCATTAATAAACTAAAAACTGTAATCGTAGGCAAACTGCTTTTGTTGAAGAAGAAGAAAAATTCAGTTCAGGATATCCAAAAGCAGCTTGGTCTCACACATCAGAGTGGCCCAAATCTAAACTGAAAATGTCGGTTGTACCTCAATGCCTGAAGGAAATTATTCATTTTAAAATATCAACCAGAAAGAAAAGACAGAAAAGGAGAAAGAAAAATGCTTTAGATTATGGATTGAGCAAATACCTTGACACTGGAGACCGTGTGCGTGCGTGCGCGTGTGTGTGTGTGTGTGTGTGTGTGTGTGTGTGTGTGTGTGTGCGTTTAAACAGAATATTTGTGCTGTGTGTGTATTCATTCATCCTGTAGGCTGACAGATTCTGAATGTCACGTAAAGCAGCTGAACTCTGCCCAATTAATAGGAGAGCAAATCCTCCCTTTCTTTTTTCTATCTCTCTCTCTCTCGCTCTCTCTCGCTCTCTCACTCTCCTGGCAGTAAGAAGCTGAAGGTGTTGTTTAATCACACTGCAAATCAGACAGCCAGATAAATGAGCCCTAGCAAATATCCACATGTTAATCTGCCTGATGCAGTATTCATATACAATAACCATCCATTATGTTAATCAGTCTACAATCCTGTCGGACGCTAATCTGATCATTCGACGCGCTCCCTCGCAAATTGAAATGTAGCTAAAACAATCGTCACGTCCTCTTAACCTTTATATTCCATTTGCGTCAGAATGACTCGGTTGAAATTTTGACTGAAGCTCAGCCATACCGAAATGAAGTTTTCGATATTGCACTGCATGAGATTGGCCTAATTCCTATAATGAACATGGGTAACAATTTTTTAAATCATATTACACGTAAAATTATGTTCAGATCATTTTGGATTAGTATGAAGGTGAATGAAGTTAGGAAAAAAAATGACCAATCTTTGTGAATATGAAGCAAAAAAATATCGATTTTAGTCTCATCTCCCATGACTAGCATCTTATTTACAGGACGTACAAATATCTTGCGATGTCACTCCCTACATGTATTGTTTACTAGGATAATGAAAATTCCAGCACCATACAATCAAGGGGGCAGGGGTCTACCACAGTAGGCAGGACCCGAGGCGCTGGCTGTGCAAAGACGCCCCTGTGACTGTCCAGCACATAATAGCTGGGTGCAAGATGCAAGTTGGAATAACATATACTGAAAGGCATAACCAAGTTGCGGCGATAGTGTACAGAAACATCTGCGCCACGTATGGGCTAGAAGTTCCCAAGTCCCAATGGGAGATACCACCGAAAGTGGTTGAGAACAATAGAGCTAAGATCCTGTGGGACTTCAAGTTCCAGACAGATAAGCAGCTGCCGGCCAACCACCCAGACATAGTGGTGGATGATAAGGAGCAGAAAACAGCAGTAGATGTGGCTGAATCCCAGCTGACAGTAACATCAGGAAGAAGGAGCATGAGAAGATCGAAAAGTACCAAGGCCTGAAGGAACAACTGGAACAGATGTAGAAGGTGAAGTCCAAAGTGGTTCCAGTAGTAATAGGAGCATTAGGGGCTCTGACTCCCAAACCTGGAAAGTGGCTCAAACCGATTCCAGGCACAACAACTGAGATCTCCGTCCAAAAATGTGCAGTTCCAAGAACAGCTAAGATACTGTGCAGAACCCTCAAACTCCCAGGCCTCAGGTCGAGGACCCGAGGTTGAGGACGACGCATACCACCCCTTCAAGTAGGGGAGGAGAGGTTTATATATATAAGGTAGGGTTAGATGTAGGTTTAGGGATAGCACTTAGTGGAAGGTCCTCACAAGCATACTAAGACAGATATATGTGTGTGTGGTTGTGTCTGTGTCTCACTTGGCTGCATCTTTGCGGAGCTGCTCATGCCTCATTAAGAGGTTCTTGCGCTCCTTGAAAGCTCGCCGCACTTTATAGCCTTTGTACAAAGCCTGAATGGACGAGGCGGCGATATCCTGGATGGCAGCGATGGACAGAGCACCGTGCTCCAAAAGGAACTGCGTCACCTCCTGATGCTCTCCCAGCAAGGCGTAGTCCAGAGGAGTGTACCTGTATACACACACACACACACACACACACACACACACACACAAGATTATGCATAAATTTCATTTTAGAATTGTTTTAGAATTAGGATTAGGTTTGTTTGTAAGTTCAGGGTGTGTTACAGTATTCAACATAAGAGCTTACTGTATAGAAATAACAGACTGTGAAATGCCATAATTGACCAATCAGAATCGAGTATTCCGATGAGGCGTGTAATAAATCGGTTACATTAATGCACTAGTTCAAATATATGATTTCTATAACAAAAGCTCATTCCCAGGGATTTCTATGGTGGATGATATCCTAAGACTAATAACAAATATACAGCGGAACATGTTATTGAACGGAGAATATTATATAATCTTTGATGGTGAATCTTTCTGCAACAGTTTGCTCCCACTGGGATATTCAGGACAGAGGACTTTCCAGGTTTCTCTGTAACATGAGATGCTGCGTTTGGTTTTTTTTTGTATGTGTGCGTCTTATTAGCTTGAGAAGAGAGAGATAATTAGAGACTGGTGAGGAAATGACTGCTAATAGTAGCTATAATCCTAAGTAATAACAGGAACTTGTTTTGCTGATGTTTTACATCATTAAACATAACTATGAACAGTTTTTAAAAGAAGCATGGCGTGTCATTCATGGATAAATTAGAAATTGTTATCAATGTCAAATTGATGTGGTAGAAGAGGAATGATCACTTTGGAGCATGCTGTCATTGGAAAATAATCAATTTCTGGGATTATTCATACCACCTCTGTTGCGTTTTCTTACTGCAGACAGCTGCAGAATTATTGGCACCCTTCAAGATTCATCGTATCATGTGTTTGTGCATGTGTGAACACTGTGCTATGGATGTTACGGGTTACCTCTCCTCTGTATGCTCCATGTGGTTAGGAAAAGCTCCACATCCCAAAAGAAGTTTCACCGCATCCAAATATCCATTATTACAGGACCAGTGGAGCGCTGTCCTCCCCTTAGCGCACAAACACACACCGTTTATTAAGATAATCTACACAATCTTTCGTGTCACAAAGTTTGATTCTGTTACAAATAACATTCTGTTATTCATATTTATGAATATGTTATAGAATACGACAAATCTGTTCATCCCATATTTCTTGCTTGTTCTCTACCTCTTTATCCTGGATGTTGGGATCAGCATCATGTTGGATAAGCAAGGCCATGCAGTTTATATAACCTGCGTACGCAGCGCACTGCAGTGGCGTCCTGCCTGCATGATCCTGCAGGTTTGGTCCGAGCCCGTTCTCCATCAGCACCTCGCACACCTCTGCATTTCCGCCCAGCGCTGCCCAGTGCAGCGCCGAATGACCGTCTGTGTCTACCAAGTCCACTCTTGCCCCACCTCAAACACACATACACACAATACTCTTTTAAAATCCATTCCTCAGAGACTCTCAGACATTCTGATCTCTCCCACCTTCTAATATAACTACACTAAATAATTTTCATTGCTAAAATGAAAGAACAATTATTTGTACCAAGGATGGAGCACTATAGCATAACAGTGACAGGAGAGTATATTTGTTGTAAGATCTCCTTATTAGGATGCATTCTGATACTGGGATGCAGACCAGCACCTTTGATAAGGGTGAGAATGACGTCGCGGTGGCCCATTTCACAGGCGCGGAACAGAGGAGTGTGTTTCATTACATCCAGGGGGTCCACCATGGCTCCTTTCTCCAGCAACAACCGCACAGTGGATACATGGCCTGAGAGTGCAGCTGCATGCAGTGCTAAAACCACACACACACACACACACACACACACACACACACACACACACACACACACACACACACACGTAAATACAAAGCAAAACAACTGCCAACTCAGTCCATATCTGTTAACAAGCACTTAGTAGATTAGCATGTGTACTGTTTATTCGTCCTATCAACCAAGTTTACTGACACGTTTAAGAGCTGTTAAAGATGTTGACTTATGATTATTAATCCCAGCGCCACAATTACAAACCTTAAACTGGTACAACAAGGCTGCCAAAAGGAGTCAGTGTAATAAAATAAAATCATAATTTTGTCGCATTTTGTTTTCATCATATTTGTCTTGGATAGTCTAAAAGTGAAAGCCTTTAAAAAAATTGATTTTTCATCATTGTAAATGTGCATTTTTTTCATTTCATTTTTTTTTTTTTATAATACTTCATTTGCGAATTTAATTATTCTTTTGTTATGTACTAATTAATATTCTTTTAATCTGTCTCATGTGAAACACTTTGAGATTTTGGAACTACAAAAAAAATGTAGATATAATGTATATAACTATACTATATACATTTGTTTGGTTTTTAGTCCCCCCCCCCCCCCTTTCTTCCCTGTACATTGTTTATTTTATTGAATGCAGGCATTTTATTGTACTTTTAAAAGAACATTGTGTTTCTTTTCTTTATTTTTATTTAATCTTAGGTTCTTTACTAATTATATTTATGGAACTATGTATGTACGCACACATGTATCTATTCATTCATATAGTTCGTTCATTTCTTTCTCTTCGATGGTCACATGCCGATGTTCAATTTTGTTGACTCGGACTCACCTGTCCCTCCATACTTGTCAGCCATGTTGATGTCCAGATCTCGCTTAAGCTCCAGCATGACTTTGATGACATCATTGCTGCCCTTCCCAGCGGCCCACATGAACGCGGTCCTGCCTTCCAGGTCAGGCTCATCACGTACCGAGCGGTGCTTTAGAAACACAGCCACCGTGTCCTGATTCACAGATTTAAAGAGGTGTCAACCTACAAACATGTCTTAAACACGCACACACACACAGACAGAAAGAAGAAGTGTGTCTTACAGCGTAGTTGCTCTGAGCTCCGTAGTGCAGCGGCGTGGCTCCCTGGCTGTCTGACGGAATCATACCTGACATGTTTCTCTCCAGCAGCAGATGAACGATCCGTGCATGGCCTGAGAACAAAACCGATTCAGGAAAGTCACGATTTACACTCCCACATAATGGCATTAAAAAAATTCACCACATGATAGCCAAATCACATAGATGAATGGTTAAATATACTATATAACGGTTGACACAATATGTGCTTACAAACCAGAATGAGAATAAATAACAAGCTGTATATATATAAATTAAAAGATGCTTAAACCAATGTTTTTGTGACAGCAAGGTCTATACTGCCATAGCATGCTAACAGTATGTTTATTTCAGAAGACGTAATTATGTATCGTCACACCCCCACTGACGCAGGTGTATGCAATTAGTGCTATATTACTCGATACACGCTTAGAAAATAAAAGGGTTCCTTAAATGGCTAAGGGTTGTTGATTCTTGAAAGCTTTCCTGAAGCTGTCTCTTGCAGTATTCTACCAAGAACTGCTAATGGTTTCCCTAAAAGACCATCCAAGGAACCTCTTTGGTTTGTCTTTACAGAATAGTAGTATATACACTAATTAGAGACACTACCACATACCTAAGACACAACGCACTGCAATAGTAGAGCATCCAAGGACACTTGCATAATGATTAGCCCTTCTGACGTGTCTGAATCTGAGTTAAATCAATACTTCAGGTTCGTTTCCTATTCGGTTTGCTTTGGTTTCATGCTACAAAGGCAAAAACTACAGCTGAGGTGCTTGTAGGGCTAAAAACATTGTTTCAATCTTTCATTCATTGGTTTCAAAGACAGAGAGGGGAAAAACTCACAATCAAAATAACAAGAATCACCCAAGCATGGAGGCAGCACTATATCAATGATTAAATAATTATATAAATAACTAATTTAAAACATTTTGTACGCTGCAGCCAAGATTTTCCTTCTCTTTTCTTTTTTTCACCAGTTCCTCTCCAGAACACATTGAACACATTGCGTTAAATGATACAGCCTTGTTTACAGAAACTCAATGCATGAGTTATGTAGTGCATAAAAAAAAATATGTTTTTCCCCCATAGTTTCCCCATAGTGCCCATGTGAGAGAATGATAATTATGTAGTCTATGAAACAGTGAGTTAGCGAGTTAAGGTGCCACACTGGCCACCGCGGACTCAAAAAGCAGTGTACCGAGCAATGCGGCCCAGTGGAGCGGCGTTCGGAACAGATTGTCGTAGGCTGTAACACTGCAGCCTTCGTATGAAGTCAAAACTTCCACCACCGCTTCATTCCCATCAGCCACTGCAAAATGAAGCGGCGTCCGGCCTTCATAATCCTGCCAGTTCAAAAGAGACTCCGTTGGAGCAGCGTCCTACAACAAACACAAACCCAGAGCGAGATGAGGAACAGTTCAGAGGCATTCGGGCAATTATCCGAAGACTCACTGTGGGCGGAAAAAAAGAGCAGGCAATGTTAATAAATGCCTTTAGTAACTTTACGGAGTCATATCATGGAATGGAATTCACTTCCTCATCCTAAAGGCAAAATAACATGAGCGTTACGGTGCAGGACTAGTTTGTGGATGATTATATGGATGTTGAATACATTTTTGCATGAAACGTGCATTAAGATGGCTATGGGTGTGTGCGCGTTCTCACCAGAATGCAGCGAACAGTGTGTGTGGCGTTAGGGTGCTTGTTGTGAGCTGCCCAGTGCAGAGGAATCTTGCCCTCGCTGTCAGGTATTCCGATGTTGGAGTCGTGTTTGATCAGCAACTTCACGTGTTCAGGGTGATTGTAGAATGCACTCCAGTGCAGCGCTGTCTGCTGTACACACACACACACACACACACACACACACTCAGCTTCAAAGCTTCTCATTGTGTTGTCTCAGAAAAGTGCTTTAAGCAAACTGAGGTTTCCAGTAATTCAGAACCACAGTAAATTCTTTTCTAATTACATCAACAAATTTATAGAGCATCTCTTTCCTATTAGAATTTAGACCACAGCACTGTTGAATTCGCCAATCTGTATGGCCAGAAGGTGTTGATTACTTTTCTATGACAGCGGCTCTGACAGTACTGCCGACCACAATTAAAATCACGGGTTTTTATCGATGTGAGAGTGTTCAGGACAGATACTTTTTGGTTTCTCAGTAACATGATAAAAATGTGTGTTTATACCTGCTATAACATTCGCAACATTAAACATAAAAGTGTTAAAATGTATCTTCTCATACTTTGTTCTTTATTTGATTACATTTACTTGATATAAAACAAATAAAACACTCTGGGATGTGCAGTTGTAGGAAAATAATCAACTATGGGGGGGAGTAATGGTAACACCGCATTACAACACCCCATCATTGATTACTTTCCTATAACAGCACGTGATGTGTTTCCATGATCAAAAAGCTCTAAATGACTTCATAGACTCAAATCTCAAAGATTTCATAGTGCTCACTTGGGAAATATGTCAAGATTCAACAACAAGCAGCTTACACAAACAACCAACGTTAGCATGAATGATTTATTACATAAGCCCTGACGGCATCAAACTGAAATTTTCTGAAATTGCCTGGGACGGCTGCTCCATCACGAGAATCGCGCTTATTGAATTATAACAAAACCAACAGATCCAGACTAGAGCTGATGAACAGCAAAACTTCTCTGTGTGGACAACTCACGTAACCACAACACACACACACATCCATGCGCATACTCTGATTGACTCGTGATTTAAAAGCCTTAATAACAGCCGTTTGTCTGCGGAATGAGATGGTAAACGATGTTGGGTACGAGCGGCCTCTGCGTGTGCGCGTCGGAAAGTAAACTGGGGTGAGTGTTTACAGTAATTGGAGCCAAAGTGAATAAAAAAACTGCATGTGGTCTGTTAAACTGGAGAGCTTGATGCCAGTGGTTCTCAGGAAAACGTTCAGCAAAGCTACCATTATGTCTGGGAAGGTACAGAGACGGCTGTAACTGCTTCTATTTTGCTATTATGTACTATTATACTACTACCTACTATATACTATTGTGACCTCGGCCATTTGCGCTGTTTCTTTCGCTGCTATGTTGTTACTAATCGCTACTACTGGGAATACTGTTACTAATAATTCTGTAATAGTAATAATAATTTTATACCTGTATAAATTTTCAGGATTATCAGATGTCCTGAACAGTCAACGTTCTTCCTTATTCACCCGATATACCCAGTTCAACTCATGAGCAATCCGTCAAATATGATTCATGGGCCTGACAAACCCGGTTACATGTGTGGCGGCCCTGAAAACCCTTCGCACTGACATTTTCTGTTACGCACAATTCTGAAAACTTTAGTTCCTGCTCTGGAATGCGGTTCTCTTTTGCACGTGTCTCGATCACAAAGAAAGTCCTATGTGTCAAATGACGTTTTGTTGAAAGCTAGCAAGGTTTCAGGAAAACCAATTGCATTTACTGCTGCGTTTATTTATTAAACTGGCTCCTTGACAGGAAGATATCAGATAGGCGGATTTCGCCTGCGCGTCTGTGTTAAGATCATTTTGACGATAAGTATTCATTGACAACCTTTTATTTCATGACAATGTTAATGGGAAAATATGTGATAAAAAAAATTACAGTTGAATCTTTGTTCATTATGCCCTGACAAGTGAAGAGGAGACCAAACAGCTGGGTCTGTTCAGGATGACAATCTAACTTAAACAAAGGAGAAGTATCCTTCAGCAATATTTTTATATTAATAATACATTATTATATAATTTCACGTTCCTGACCGTATTTGGGAAGCGAGGAAATCCAGCTCACTACGCTCGCACGGCTTTCATAATGCTCCTGGGCTCTACCACGTATATGAGTCAGGACACACAGACACAGCATTGGTCTAAACAAGGGAACATCTTTCTAGGAAAATAGTGGTCATCACCATCACAGTGTAGAAAATGCCATCTTCACTCGTTGACTAGCAAAACAGTCGTAGCTACAGTAACTCGGCATAGCCTCTGCATGGCAACAACCCAACCAACTGCATCTCCAATTAAATAAATAAGTAAATAAATAGACAAACAAATAAATCACACAGAGTCCGGCAAGACCCCACCCATAATAGCCAACCTTATAGCTACAGGTCACATTTTACAAGTATCATGCAACTGTCTGAGAAATTTATACACTAAAACACTGACTAAAATTAGATTAAAATTAAATCCACTGACTAAATCTTGACTGATGCAAAACAAAAAAGACTAAAATGTGACTAAGATGTAACTCCAATTTTCAGTCCGTGACTGAAACGGCAACTACTAAAACTATTTTATAATTCTTGTCAAAATCAACGCCTTGCTGCTAGATTTCAGCCACAGCCACATCCGATGGGTTTCACACACTGCCACACATATCTCCATTTAATGTAGGACAGGATGCTCAATCGTTCAATCTACGATTGTGATCAGATTATTAATTCACATGCTCTGTGGCATGTGAGAAAAGCAAATATCGCTCCAGATCCGGATGAAGTCCGGATGCAGTCCTGTCTGATTTCGCAAAACAATCATGAAAGTAGAACTGATCAGGATGACTATGTTACTCTCAGTGGGAAAGCAGTTTTGTTTCCCCAGTCAGACCTACTAAAGCAATGTTGTCTTTGGGTATTACAGCTAATTAGTTTGACTAAGACTTTCCGCAGTAATATTACCATGCTGCGATGGTTCAACTCTTTTACCCTCAGCAAGAAATCCAGATTCTATACATATGCAAATTGGAAACATTTCCAGCCCTACTGGCAAAGGCGTTTATAGTATGTAATTGTAGAAGAGTAATGATTTATAATTGCACACAGAAGAAGACTGGTTCTGTTTCGAATTGCTTGCTCATTAAGGATCTAAATCGAAATCTTCATCAGGATTCTTGTAAAGATCCTTTGTGGCGATGTCTATTAATAAAATCACCATACAAATAAACAACAGAGGATTTGAATAGTGGATCCTGGTAGGCTTTTACATTTTATGATGTAATAACACTTGTCTGTGATAATAATTCCCCAGAAAGGATTTCAAGTAACCTTCAAAAATTCAAAATTTTAAACTATTTTTTTTTGTATGCACTGCCATCTCCCTGGATTCATCATTGGAAACACACATTGTTCGGCGTGACCTCCCACAAGGTTAAGATGGCAACCTTAAGCCTAGCAGGCGCCTGGCAAGCTCGCTTTCAGGCAGTGGCTTTGAGAAAATATATTTTATTAGACTATTTCAATGGGCTTTCATATCCTCCAAATCAGAGAGTACAGAGCGCTCCTGCTGTTTTACAACATACACACCCATTTAGGCAGACACACACAAACACACATACAGACAGACACACACACAAATATATACAAGCTGACCTCATTTTCACCTCAGTCTCCTACACAAAGCATTTCTTCGAGAAGTGTAAAACTGCTGGAGGTATGCTGCGTTTGGATTACCTTGTTCCTGTCCTGAGTATCCACCTCTCCAGGTGCCATGTGCTTGAGCAGGAGAGAGAGAGGTTTGTGGCTGGAGTGACGTGTTGCTAAGTGCAACGGTGTCATTTCCTCAAGATCCTTCAACAGCCAATTAGCGTGCCGTGACAGAAGCAGCTTCATGAACCGAACATTGCCCTACAAACAGACACAAAATACACAACCATATTCACTCCGCCATGTCAGCCTACACGAGCAACACGCTTAAAGCGACCCCCTTCGTTCGCTTCACTCATTCTGATATTAAACAAACCTAATGCAAATAATACAATATGTGGTGTGCATCAAGGTTCAATTTTAGGTACCGTTTTCTTTTATGTTCTTTTATGTTTTACAGATTTTCTGTGTTTGATTGTTCTTTGAATTCCTCTGATTTTCTATTTTACAGTTTTATAATAACAATTTTTACCCCAGCACTTCTTTAGAGTAAGAAAGTGTCCTACAGTCAAAGTGTTATAGAAATCATTTTTCTATAACAGCAGATCGGACAACAGTGTCAGCTGCAAGGTTTATATTAATGTGCTCGTTCTAAGACGTTACTGTTTGTATAGTAACATCAAATTCACAGAGACTTGTATGCTGGACATGCCACATAATCTAACACTAATAATAAATGCATTAAACATGTTATTTTAGAAAGAAATATGTTGATATGGTGATGTTTTTGAGAGCAGACATTTATTTAACATTTAAAGGAGGCTCCAGTGTCAGAGCTTTGTAACAATCACAGGTAAAGCTCCATCCACAGGTACAGGTGCGCCATGGAAAAGGCTTCAAGACAGAGGACTTTTTTTTGTTTTGTTTTATTGATATAGTAAGAGAGAGAGAGAGAGAGAGAGAGAGAAGGCTAGAGAGGGGTTCCCAATGCTTTAACAGGAACTAAGTTGTTTCACTGATCTTCCATAACATTAAATGTAATTATAAACAGATAAAAAGTACATGTTCATCAATACATTTGAAAAGATTGCGAATGCTGGAAAATTGCTGTAGTAAAAAATAATCAGCTATGGCTTCCAAAAAAGTATGACATAGTCTTCAATAAATACAAAAATGCAATTGTTGCCTAATTTTGGTATAAAACAAATAAAAATCAACTTTGGGGTGATGACAGTAACTGCCCTTCGAATCAGGCCGCATTGCACCACCTCCACCACTGATTAATTTCCTATAACGGCACACCCCGTTGTGTTGTATTCCTCATTTATTACTGTCAGTTTTCTGTGCTTAGGGTTTGAAAATATTCAGACTATTAAAAAATACTTAGAAACTGATACATGAAGGAAGTTTTAACTGACAGCTTTCTTTGTACACCGTTTCCTAAAGAGCATTTTTTGAGACAATGTGCCCTGTTTTGAGTGTGATAAACAGAAAACGGACTTCCTTTAGCATACCCTTTGTAAGCATACGAACACGTGAAGCATTTTTGTTTATAAAACAGACATGCAAACAAAATCCATTTTGGAATATCATCTACATATGTAAGTGAAATGTAAGTTATTCCTTTAATACCCCTGTGATTGGCCGATGATTACACTTTCAATTTGTGACCTGATCCAGCAAAATGAGTCACGGCGACTCTTGTGGGGATGCTTGGCTAATAAAACTGTTTTAACTCTCTGAGGTTAGGGTTAGTGTTAAGTGTAAGCATTGCATTAATTAGCTGCATTAATAATTATGTCTACAGAAGGTCTTAACAAGGCTTGTAAGACAAATGCGTACGTGATATAAACCAAAACAAGGTGACTGAGTCATTTTGTATCACATTCATTAATGAAAAACGAACACATTGAATTTTTTAACTGTTTCTGTTTACATTTGGAATATCCACAAGATAGCACGTTCCTGTTATCGCTTACGCTGTAACAGTTGCTCCCTCACCAGTCTTTCCTGGATTCAATGTCTTGTCATTTTATCGATAACCCAGAAAGCCTAAAATCCTCTTTCTGGAAGACTTTCTCATGCTGGGAAATTTACAAAGCACCATAACATTACAAAGTGCTGACACCCAGGATGTTACAGAAATGTCTCTTAACAAAAAACTTCACCACATCAAAGATTAGAAGTTGTAATCTGTCTATGGAAACTACAACGCGTAGAAACGAGCACATTCATATAAACCTTTTACAAATTAGTATAAAACTTTTCTTACAGCTGTAAGCACTGGCCGAGTTGAGCGATTTAAAAGAAAAAGCCACACCTTCTGACCAATCAGATTCGTGAATTCAATCACACTGTGGTATACACAATGTTGTGTTACACAAGGTTCGACATTTGGCCCTTTTAAATGTTAATGAATATATATATATCAGTTTTACTGACACTATTGCTACATAAAATCTGCTATTTACTACATTACATGTACTAAGAGATTAAAAATTATTCATTGTAGGGAAATACATATTTTAAAAACAGTGTGTGTGTGTGTGTCTATCGTGAACATTAATACATTTGCGTAAATATTTTAAATGGCTGTGTGTGTGCATCGTCTCTGACATGCTCACCACCATTTAAAAGATTCAGCGGTGAACCTGGTGTGTTATGTATGTGCGTGTCTGGGTTCTTGGTCTCTATCCTCAGCCCAATTAGTGTGTTAATCCCTAAGCTACAGATCTTATTGATCTAGGTGTCAGAACGGTCCCCATCAACTACTCTTCTTCCTCTGCTCCATGCCTTCTCTCTCTGCGCTGCTCCCGTTACAGATGTCATGTTGTTACGTGCTTTTTTTTTTTCTTATTTTATACGCTGACTTGTATGACACTATATACTCACACTATACACAACTTAGAGGATTTTAAAAAAAAATTATTTGATATGTCTCAGTGGTTTGGAACATTTAGCTATTTGTGATGTCAAACCTGGATGTCCAAACCAACAGACAAGAGATCAGAGACAAAACTGGGAACATTTCAATCACTAGGGGGCAGTAGGGTCCCTACGTAGAGCCTATATAAAGTCTTTTAGCATCCTGCTTTACAGGATTTAGTTACAGCTAAAGAAAACTCAAAGGGAGCACATTGCCGAAGTCAGAGAGAGTCCGAGAGAGTGCGTGTGTGTATGTGTGTGTAGAGGGAGTGAGTGTCACCTTCTGTGCAGCGAGATGCAGTGCGGTCCTCTTGCTGCGATCAGCTTTGTTGACGGAAGCTCCGGCCTTCAGTAACGTCTCTGCACAATCCAAACGGTCAGCCAGCACGCAGTACATCAGAGGAGTCCTGCCAAACTGATCCTCACTGTCTCTCAAACATGGCTCTGCTACACCCACACGCACACACATACACATTTGTCTTATCCTTGTGAGGACCTTATATTGCCATAATTATTAACCTCACAAACCAAAAGAAAACCTTTTCAGTCCCTTATTATTATTATTATTATTATTATTATTATTATCAAGTGAGTGCAATAATAAATAGCATGTGTGTGTGGACCATGTTTACATTACCAAATGTCCCCACAATGTGGAAAAACATTTTCCGGTCCCCACAATGGAAAACTCAATTTTACAAATATCTGTGAATACAATCAAAAATAGCCAAAAGTCTTGTATTTTGTTTGGTTACTTATGGTAGGGCTGGGTAAGGGTTAGGGTTCTCATCATTAGGGTTAGGGTTATGCTCATAGAAATGAATAGGAGGTCCCCACAAAAACATAAATACTATAGTGTATACCTGTGACCAGTCTCTGTAAGGAGCTCCTGTCTCCATTCACGGCTGCTGCATGCACCTGCGAGCTTATGGGGGCGGGGCCAGGTGATTTCTGCTCCGTAGCCTGGAAAGCACACACACACACACACACACACAGAGTTAGTGTCTGATTTCCCCCATTGCACTCTAAAGCCAAATCCATGCATTGCAAATTGAGGAGTTTTTGATGTTCGCAGAACTTGACAGAAAACAGCAGGAGCAACTAACACACACACACACACACACACACACACACACACACACACACACACACACACACACATACACACATACACACACATACACACACATACACACACACAGCTGAGTCAACTTAGTATTCACAAACAGGAAGATCTTGGTAATCCAGGAAGTAGCAAGCAGGGGACCGATTCATTTTTTATTTATTCTTATTAATATTGCAAGAAAATAAAAATCAATTACACTTCCTTTACCTTCCTACGCACATGTCTAATAACACAATTAACCCGACAAATTACTGACGCTTTGCTTTACTAAGATCCCAGATGAACATAAATTAACGCCGTCACATTATAATACATTGTGTTTACACATTGTGTGTAGTCAGTGGGTGTGTTGTGGATGATTTACAAGGAACAGAGCCGTGTTTATAGAATCACATGCAAAGAAACTGACGGAAGAAGATCTTTAGTGTGTGCAGTTTATTCTCAACAGCCATGGCCAGATCTCATGGACGATTCACTGAGCATTAAAGTATAACATTAAAGATGGTGAGACATGTCAATAGGAATTATAATGCACAATAATTTGAATATAAAAGATAAAAGAGTATAGACATGAGTGTGTTCTGTTCTTAAGGTATATATGAGAAGGAAAATCTTTTTACTGGCGCACACTTCCAAATGTGTGGCGGATACCGAATACGTAACCAACCTTCCAGAAAAATACATTTAATAAGCTTTCTTTTACAGAGTAAATAGTATGATTTGATCTTCAAAGGAAGGAAACTGCTTGCGTTGTAGCTATTCTATAGGCTGATAAACCTGCACATGCAGTCACAGCTATCAAAGTGGATTTCATGCTGGGAAAATACACTGCAGGTGAAGGAGCCTTATGTTTAGCTAGCTAGAGTCAGCTTTTTTGCTGAGTAGCGATGTTACGGCATGAACACCACCGCTATCAGGTCAGTGATTCACAAACACATTCAACTGGGAATTGGGACTGGGGCCAAAGTCTCCTGTCCTGAAGTTACACAACTTTGAATAACATCTTTACCCCGGCGACTCCTTCCAAAACAAAATTTTAAAAAATGCTAAATAAACGTCTCCTCACAGAAAACTTTACCATACCGACGATTCCATAGGTTTTAAAATGGAAGCTCTGTTTAAATTTTAAATGGTGTCCAGCATACAAGACCCTTGGTATGTTGTTACCATAGAAACGTACAGTATGACAGCAAGCACATGAACATAAACCTGCTGCCAGAGCTGCTGTTACACTAAGCGATTTAAACCATAGCGACTACATAAGGTTTTTCGAAAGCTGCCGGTTAAGAAGCTTCACCTTTCCTCAAAACAAAATTACCAACAATACTAACGTCGGGTTAAATAATAAGTTTCTATTCTCACCCTGGAGTCGTTGTTTGTTTAGTAATTTGTCATTTAATATACAGGTACACATTATTAAACATTTATTTAAGACAAATCTGTCCCTTCTCATTACAAGATGGCGTTTGGGACGTTTAAAAGTTCCTCTCTTTTTTTTTTTTTTCCCCTTCTGTAGACTCAACATCTATAGTTACTGGTTACAGGACATGAAGAGGAAGCGTGGATGCCAAATGATTCCGAATCAACTCCTTTCTTAAATGAATCTGGATACTGAATCAAAATCACAATTTTAATATTTAGACTCAACTGAGGCTGTTCTACTCTTTTAAAAAAAATAGTAGCTAATCATAAAATAGAGGATTTTAATAAGTAAAACTGATTTGTGTCAACAATAATACAAAAATAAAACAAAACAAAACAGTTGACTGACCGACTGAGTGCTTGAACTAAAGATGATCTTAAATTGGATTAATTGAAAAAGCAACAAGCTTTGACATTTTAAAATAATCTCACCCTCGTTCCATTAGCTAAATGTTAGGATATGTTCATTCATTAAATGTATCTCTCTCTCTCTCTCTCTGTGCGACTCTTTCTCTCTCGGTCTCTCTCCCTCCTCTGTAACACACACTAAAGTAATTAGCCACGCTGTTCTCACGCTCCTCGCGGGGGGTAATTGGGGTTAGTTACTATAGACTCATAAAACTCTTCAGTAACTTCAGTAGCGTGTGTGTGTCAGTGTTTGTGTTTTTTGATTAAAGCGTTTAAATGATGTCTGACGCACTGTAATTCAGCTTTATGTGCCTCTGAATTCTTTAACTAAGGAAATAAGACATCACAAACACACACAAACGAAAACTCCGGGTTTTTGGAATGGCGGCGTGGAAAAAAGACAGCAGGGGGATGCCTTTGAGACAGAGGTGAGTATGTAAGGAATACGCTGTGTGTGTGTGTGTGTGTGTGTGTGTGTGTGTCGTAACATTGCGTGGGAAGTGATTTTCCGTGACAGGGGCTTTTTAAGAAGGCTTCGTTCATATCAAACCACAAGCTTTCCCCAATTTCCTCAAGGCCACATCCAACGCGCACGCGCACGCGGAGACAAATAACTTCAAAGTTTAGCACAGTAAGTTCATGCACATAATTGCATTCATTTTTTTTGTTAATAATCCAGTTACAGAGAAATGAACACAGTTCTAGTAGTCGAACACTCATGTAACAAAACAATTTTTGGAATTTTTTTAAAAGTAAAAGTAAAGAAGTGTAAATGACTTCAATAGCAGTTAGAATATATTTGAAACTCGTACCGAAACACTTCAAAACAGATTAAATACAGACAAAACACACACACGCACTCGTTTCAACAGATGCTCAGGGATACATTACAAATTCACATAATCTGCAAACAAAAGAAGCAGACAGAGTGTGTGAGGCTACCATCCAGGTCACCTCGCCCTGCCTAGTGACTCCCCGCCAACATCTTAAGGACCAAGCAGCTGAGTCAGGAATTAAAGAGAAAGAATAATAAAGAACCACGGTTGGGTCAGAAGTTGAGTAAAGTGGCTGGTGTTGTGTAGGCAAACACTGCGCTACTGCACGCAGCACAAACCTTTGTCTCTGTGCGTAGCTACAACTGCACCAACGCCTATCGCATGAGACGTGAGTTTCAGCCTCAGAGGACCAATCATTAACACACTCTCGCCCTCAGGAGAACAAGTAGCGGACCCGGTCCTCCGGGAGATCGGGGATGAACGAAACCATCGCCTTGCGCCTCATTAGCTGAGATTACCCATAATGCATTAGGACAAAGAAGCTCCTCAGGTAAGGGAGGTGTCGCCCCTTCTGGGCAGGGGGTAATGCAATTAGAGGGCTCCAGAGCTGTCAATCATATCCAAAAGGCCAATTAAACACTACATGATTAAGTCGTTAAGAACAAAGTTTTTTTTTTTTAACTCTGAAATGAGAACTGGAAGCTGAAAGCTAACCCTGGATTCTGTTAGTCAGGTTATATGTATATGTTGTTTGTGCAAGACAGATCCATCCCCAGTGTGTTTTCTGCAAATGCACAATATACATCAGGGAGCAAATACACTCAGATGGTGCACAGGCTAAGGAATCACTCCACGTTGAGTAACACCACTGAGACGGTATCCTACATCCCCGGGATGTTTTGTTCTGTTTTTATAATGAACAGAACCTGTAAATCCCCAACCTCATCCAAAGGATAAAAGTACTAACCACTTGTGTTGTATTACGTTTCACGGTTCACTTTTTTGTTCCAATACAACGGGAGTGGAAAAAGTACCGAGGAATTAGATTTAAAGGAAAACATAGATAATGTACTCAAGTGAAAGTAAAAAAATGAGTCATGAGTAATGTTACTAAGCTTGCAAATAAATTAATTAGAAGTTTTTAAAAAATCTAGTAAATTAGTTACCATTAGCTAGAGATGTTATGCTAGCGCCCCAGGAATATGCTAGTCTAACCTGGCATTAGCAAAGAAAACAGGCTAACTTTGTTAAATGCTACCAGTTAACATTAGCAACCTAGCGACGTGCTTTTCTAATTGCCTTCTAGGGAGGCAAAGAAACACCTTATTTTATTTGAGTATTTGCTTACTCCAGCATACTGAAACATTTTATTGAGGTAGGGTCAGTGGTGAATATCGACCGCAGCCTGGTGGCTTATTGATATACAAACACACATTGATAGCTATAGCACTAAATACACCGTGTAGCACGGGAAGGTGGAGAGGAGCTTTTTTAAATTTGATAGGATGCTAAACTGAAATGTTTGAATGCTAAACTGAGCCCATTCAAGTGATATATATAGTGTACAGTCATTAGCAGGATGATGAAGAAAAGATCTTTGTGATTTGTAACGAGTGCTCAAAGTCTAAACAAAAAAAAAAAATCATTTTTAAATTATTATTTTAAATTTTAATTATTAAGAGTAATTCTATTCCTTGGAAATGTAATTAAAAGGAAAAGTGTTTCATTTCAGTAGTATTAAATAAAGTGTGAATATGCCAGGATAATACTTAAGTACTTAAAGGGGCCGGCTCACTCTTCCCAGAATCCTCTGCTCCAAAGTACCGAGTCGCCATTTTCAATGCCATCGATATTCCAAAATCGATCCGCAAGGATCCGGCGACATCCTAGTCGATCCTTGTAGCCATAGATCTTAAATTGTCTTGTTGAACTGAAGATATTTTGTCAAGGTATATATATATATATATTTTAAATTCTCTCGACCGATCCATTCCGTTTTTGTATTGTTATTCCACATGTAATGGACCCGTACTTGCTTGGGCTGTCTCGCGGGTCGCCGCAAAGGAAAGAAAAGATAAGGCATATTTTGTTCAAAGTATCACAAGTGAATGAAGAAAAAGTTTGAGATGGGTTTCGGAAGTGAATTTTTGCTGCACAGAGAGCTAACAGGAAGCGGCATACGCGCTTTCAAAACAAAAACGACGCCTTGGATTCTGGGAACGTAAAGTCGGCCCTTTTATTCGTAAGCCTTTACGCGTTACGGTTTATTGTTAATTAATCTAAACATAGTGAAATAATGATGACTGACAGAGGCGCAGGATTGATTGCTGATCTATAACTGATCTTGTTGCAGGAAGCTGGTAGAGCTGTTGATTTTAACCGGCGTTGCACTTGTGAATGTTATGAAAGGTAAATACTGGAGTAAACCTCTGTTTGGTTGGACCACTAGGGGCTCCACTCTGTGAACCATCGTATAGCATCATAAATAACCCAGAACTGCGATATTTTTTCTTCTTGTCGCCACTCTTGCGAACAAAAAACGTCCACGGACAAACGCGTGCAGCCCGCAGGCTCACCCCGTCCTCCCCAACAGCACCTAATTGGGCTAAATCTGTGATCTAATTAAACGTCCAATTAGTAAGAGAAGGGCCATTTAGCCGGTGGCGACTGGAAATAATGCGATTGAGAAAAAAAAACAAACAGAAAATCAATGACAGAGAGGAGAGGGCTAATCTGGATGGATATGTAACCTGCAGATAGAGATGCCTTGTTCTACAGGACTGTGTTGTGTGTGTATGTGTACACATGTTATTCATTACACACATACTAATCATATTAGTTTGCAAACACATGCTCACACGCACAAAACATTATTGTCCCAGTGTAGTCAGTAAGAGGGATTGCATTATTCTATTAACACGCTCACGCGGCCGTAAAAAAATCAGCAGCCCATCAATTATTAACAGCCCACTTAACCTTGGAGATGGCGAAGCCTCCCAGAGAAACATTCACTTAGCCCCCACTTCATCAAATATTAACATCAGGGTCATAGTCGTTGTGGAGCCTGCTACATGGCAATGAAGAAAAGTCAGCCAAACTCTCTACATGCTGAGATTCATGCAGCGGAGGCTCACACGGCGCTGTAATATCTCATGGCACCGTTTTTGACATTCTCGGAAATACCCACCACACCATACTCTTCCTATCTGAGACTTCCAAAGATGCTTAGATGGAAAAGATCTTTGTCTCAGATACAGTACAATACCAATTTGGTGGGTTTTTTTTTTTTATATCTGATAGTTTTGAAGAAAAGTATTTCACCTTCATTTCAGGCAAACAGCTTTTAAAGAAGCCCAAGTTTCTATACATTGACCAGACGTCGATGCAAAATTGATTCCTCTCCAGAATTATTGGCACCCTTCACAAAACCTTCAGTCACAAAACTCATTCATCTTCAGTAACCGCTTCATCCTTGTCCAGATCCTGAGAGGGCTGAGCACAAGGCAGGGATACACACTCATTCAAATCAACTAACCTCGCTACAAAAGCAGAAGTCCGAGAGGCGGAGCAAGACGTGATCCAAATCATCCCATATCCTGTTTTCATTGGTTTGAAACTTGTGAATAAACAACTGTTTATAGCTGATACAATCTAAGTGGACTTGTTTCATGGACATTCCACAACATTACAAAAAAAAAAAGCTATGATATGGCATTCTTTAATAAATAAAAATTTGTCAGTTGGCACACTGCTGTAATATGAGAGGAATAAAACACTTATTGGAAAATAATCAACTTCGGGGTGATATCGGCATCACACCAACTTGTCACTGATTTCTTTCCATTAAAAGCAGCCCCTGTTGTGTTTTATTCCTTAATTAAGTAACAGTATAAACGTATATTCTTGTCATGTTGTGTTCATGTTTTTGGCTGTGTAACTGCTCTGTATGGATTCTGTCAAAAGATTTTTTGTGAAAAGTTTTTTTCTGACTTAAAACATGTGTTCTCATTAATGAAATATTTGCATTTATATTGGTTTAATATGCATTTGATTACATTTTCCACAATTTCTAGTATAATCTAGAGTTAATATGTATGACAATATCCATCCAGCCATTATCTATACCGCTTTATCCGTCTGGGTCGCGGGGAAGCTGGAGCCAATCCCAGCATCTTGGGGCGAGAGGCGG